>APFE030747618.1:161157-216813 GCA_000404065.3 Pinus taeda | reverse complement strand
CAATTGTCCTCCAAATTCGACATGAAAGATCTTGGTGCTGCAAACTATATTTTGGGTATGGAAATTAAAAGAGATCGGGCAAAGAGGAAGCTTTGGTTAAACTAGAGGAAGTATGTCAAGACAATACTATAGAGGTTTAATATGCAAGACAGTAAACCGATGAAGGTTCCTATTCCTGTAGGTGTAAATTTATCTGTTGAACAATGTCCCAAGGCATAAGAAGAGGAAGAGGACATGTACCATGTTCCATATGAAAGTGTAGTTGATAGCCTGATGTGGTAGTATTGAGTAGGTTTATGTAAAAACTAGGGAAGGAGCATTGGACAATAGTGAAGCGGGTTTTCAGGTATTTGCGTGGCACTGGTGATTATGGTTCATGCTTCCAAAGAAGACCAAGATTGGATAAAGTTTTGGATATCCGTGGCTTTGTTGATGTAGACTGGGTTGGAGATCTGGATCAGAGAAGATCTACAAGTGGTTGTGTGTTTAACCTATTTTGAGGTGCATTCAGTTAGATGAGGAAGAAACAATTTGTAGTGGCACTATCAACTACAGAGGAAGAATACATGGCATCCACCCATGCAAGCAAGGAAGCAGTTTGGTTGTAGAGATTGTGTTCAAGTATGGGGTTAGTATAGGGAGCTCTTAGAATAGACTGTGACATCCAAAGTGAAATTTTCTTGGCAAAGAACCTTGCGTACCATATAAATACAAAGAACATTGATGTTCACTATCACTTTATGAGGGATATGATAGAAGACAAAAAAGGTGTTGCTGGTAAAGGTGGACACTTTGAAGAATACTGCAAATGCATTGACAAAATTTGTGAAATATGAGAATTTATCTTGGTGTAGAGAATCAATGGGCACTGCAGCGCTGGATAAATGACTAAGCTCTCCTGTGGCTCCCCGTGGAAAGAAAACAACAAGTGGGAGAATGTTGGGTTGTGTTATATTCTTTCCATGACTAGCGCACCTAGTTAAATTGGGGGGTTAGAGGGGGGTGACATCCTCCCCTGTACAGGGGGTTTGAGGGGGTCAATTAACCCCCCTTTATGGGGTCTAGGAAGCACCTTGGGGAAATTGTTTTTGGACCCTATAATAGGTGGGCAGACCTACCTATGGTTTTGTGCATGGTTTTTGCACAAGGTTTTGGGCGCGATGGTTTTCAATCCATTGCATTTTGTAGAGCCGATCAAGGGAACTACAATTATGTTCTAATCCAGGGTTAATGGATTGGGGTTTATGGATGCTTTGACATGTATATATATGTATTATAACATTAAAAGGAACATAATGAAAAATCAATCTGGTAGTCCTGGTTTTGGGATCCAGGGGAAAATCTATGTGTATATTTGTTTTATGTGTTATGCTCTTGCCATTGTTTATTTTTGGTTTTTTAGAAGTCGTGTGTAGGTAATTTCTGTACGAGGTTAACACCTACACCCCTCAACAAATATTTCATGATGTAAATGTATTATAACATATGATGATCTCTCTAGTTTTACTTGATCCCGACTTGTCAGAAAGTAAAGCACTTCAATCATCAACTATCATTTCTGACTTTGCGCTCTAGGGGGAAATCTATTATAGGCCATTTTGTCACATTTGGTCAATAGTATTGAACAAGATCATTCACATCCTTTGAACACTTTGTCATCCTCCCTACGCAAATCCCTAATCATGACTCTTTCTAAACCCTAAGTTTTTGCATGAAAGCACCTTGTTTTAGTCATTGTTAGGACCAATGCACCCTGGCCCCTCATTGGTTAGTGTTATCTACTAGGTTTTCCTACTATGGGCCTGTGTTGATCACCAAAAAGTTGCTTAGTGTTAGGGGTGTGCTGATTCTAGAAATTTGGGTAAACAAAAAAAAATCCCAAAGCTTCCTCTTCCAGAAGCTTCCAGGATTGTTTTAACCATTTGCCTCAAATAAAAATCTCGAACCCTATCCTATCCTACCTTGGAGTTTTCATCTTTTATTCCTTGAGCTCATCCTCCCATCAAAAGTGGATCTCAAGCCCAGATTGGTAAAAGGATAAGAATTCATGAACTACCTCCTTCACCTATATATTTACTTCCATCCACAGGCAAGGGATTGGCATTTGGAGAGTGATTCCACCCTTATGTTGCTGATGTGAGAGATATCATTCCATGCATTAGGGTGATTAGAGGTGCACTTTGTGAAAAGTAAAGGACAAGTCAACTTGGAGGAGCTCTTCTACAAGATAAAGACCTATTTTTGGTTGTGACTCACTCAATTTATATTAATGCAAAGAGTTATTTTTTTTCCTATATATGATGTCACGGTTTCATGTATCTAAATACCATGTTGATCTATTGAATAAAGTGGTTAGCTAATGCTACATAGATTTCGTAGATCGTTGGCTTGTGTTATCTGACTGTGAAAGTTCTAATTATAGAGATTAGAGCTAGGCTTGGAGTGTTTAAGACAAAGAAAGAGAGAAGCATATGACAGATTCCATGTTGGATTCATCCCATTATCTATTTATTTGAAGGAAAAAATTAGTCTCCTTGTCCTTCTATTATTCTAGGTTAATCCACCAAGCCTAGGGAAGATACTTTTATCCATAGTCATAGATTCTACATAACATATCTTATTAACATATTAAAATGACAACCAAGTGAGGGACTTCCATGTACCACTCAACCATATATTGGGTTGAACTAAATCTTTATATTAGCTAATCACCCCGATTCCATATTAGCTAATCACCCCGATGCCATATTCCAAGCATGAATGTGGGACTTGAGACATAAACAAGAAGGGCTTCCTAGAGATTAAACCACCTCCACCCTCATGCTCTAGCGATCTTGCTAAACTAGTCAAGATCTCACATAAGCAAACTGATACATAAATAACCAAGGCTTACCATAGATTAAACCACATCCACCCTCAGGCTACCAGATTCCACCAAAACTGGTTAAGAGACCACAATGCCCAAGACAAGCTTGGATTCCTCAGAATTTCTTCACCAATAACTTGAGAAATTTACCTATCTCCAACCACTTGTTGAGGGCTTCCCGGAGATTAAACCACCTCCACCCCAAACCCTTGGGAATTTTCTTGAGACCACCTCACCAAGTTCCAAAATCTTCTGGCAATCCAAAGATCAACCAAATGAAAGAGCCCCATCCCACCATGGCTATCTAGAATGGAAAGGAAAAGGCTAAATGACTGTCACACTCTATAAAACCCATGCCAACAATAACAAGAGAACCAAATACACAAATTCATGTACCATGCTTTCACAAAACAACTAGGAAATCACACATGCAACCTATTACTTGTAAGTCTACCTGCTAAAGCTGCTTGATCCAACCTTCCTTGCTTTTACTTCACTTCCTTATCCTTTCTTTACCTTCCTTTTATTGCTTTGTCCAATGCTAAAATGCCCCAAGAATGCTCTAAGTGTTAAATAGTATGAGAGAATAGATATATCTCCAAAACTGAACTGAAAAAAATTGTAAGCCGATTCTCAGAAGAATTTTTATCATTGATGCCTCTATTGTGTTCATTTTCCTCTATTTTCCTTCAATTTTCCTCTCATGCAAATTTGTGACCTTTCATTTATCTTTTCTCCTATTTTCCTTTATTTTCATAAATAAAATGCCAATTAATGCCTATTTTCCTTTTCCAATGCCTTTTCCAATTCCCTTAGCCATAATAAACTGAAATGAACACCCAATAGGATGTTTTACGAACATTTAGATTGGAATATGTATCCCATGACCTTGGTCTTATTTTTCCTTTATTAACTTTATTACATGAAATTTTAACCCAATGATGTTACAAACCCATCCCCCTTAGGGGAACACCATCCTTGGTGTTCTATGACACCTATGACCAACAAGATCACTGAAAGAAACATACTGCCCATAGCACTTTATAACTTATATTGATGCAGTATTTATAATGAACAACCTAGTGAAAAGGAAATCCCACATGACAAACATGAAAACATGAAAACATGAAAACCATACCACTTATTGGAACTTTATAACAAAATTCATTATGGTATTTACAATAAAAATCATACATAAATATATACATATGCCAAAAATACCTTGCCTCAACTAGAAAATAATGAAGGATACATAGCCCGCATCTCATCAACCATCTACCATGTAGCTTCATTGGGCCCAAAGTACTTCCACTTCACTTTAACTTGCTTGATTGCTCGGTTCCAGAGCATGAGCTATTTCCAATGTAATATGCACTAAGTTTTTGACTGGAATTCTCCTTCGACACCAGCTACAATACAAACCAGTCAATCACATGATCAACATTCTTCACATATCTTTTAAGCACTGAAGCATGAAAAACATCATGGAATTTCACTGTTTCCGGTAGTGCAAGTTTGTAGGCCATTGGTCCAATCCTCTCAAGGATCTCAAAAGGTTTGCGATACTGAGGTGCCAACTTGGCACATGATCCAATCCGTAAGGAGCTCCTCTTAGGATTGATATGTAATTACACATGCTCCCCAACCTAAAACTCCTTAAATTATAACCTATGCTGATCTAAATAAATCTTCTTCTTGTCCTGTGCTTCCTTTAGATTCTTCTTGATAACTTGCATTTCCTGTTCCATTTATTCCAACATGTATGGTCCAATGTGTACCCTGTTCATTGGATCACTCCGATTGATGGGAGTATTACAATTGCACCCATAAAATTCCAGCCTCAAATGGACTTATCCTCAGTGACTCTTAATACCCATTGCTATAAGCAAACTCTACCGGTGGTAGATAATCCTCCCACCTCCTCTGTTGATGCATAACATACAATCTCAAAATGTCCTAAAAAATGTTGTTGACCCTCTCTCTCTGTGCATGATAAGTTGTACTGAAGGTCAATTCCCTCAAGATCAGATTCTTGAGTTCATTGTCATCCGACACACAGATCCTATCCCTAAATCTCACCAATCCATTTTTCATGAGATGATAATCCACATTCTTTTCACCTATTCCCTTCTGCTATAACTTGTGCTTAAGCTACTGGTACCTTTCATCCTACTGTCCTGCTGATAAGATATGATCCTATAAATCCATCCCATATGAACTCATAACTGTTGTGTGATTCACCTACACTCTTCTACTAAGAGCATTTATAACCTTGTTCTCCTTACTCTTGATGTACCTGATATTGAATTTGTTTTAGCGGTTACAACCACCCTCCAAAATTTTTCCTTCGCTTCGTTTGGAGCCTCCTTGCTCAAAATCATAAAACTTATCCTGCATTGATCAGGTACTTGAGTTTATTTGATTTTATTTGTCTCTTAATAGCTTGTGTTCACTTACTTGTTTTGTTGACTTACCACAAGCTGACCAAGCACTTGGTTCACATCTGTTCATTGTCTACCAGGAAAAAATACGTAATCCTGAAGGGAAGTTTGTCTTGCCCTCAAGGATTGCACAGAGTAGCCCAATAACTTCCCTGCACTCAAAAATTGCGCAGAGCAGGCCAATGAGCCTTCCTTCGAAAAATTGCATAGAGCAAGCCATCCAACCTTACTCAAGAAAAATGCGTAGAGCAAGCTAACCAACATTGCTCTCCAGAAATGTACAGAGTAGGCCAACCATCATTTCTTTCAAGAAATGCATAGAGCAGGCCAACAACCTTGCTCTGGAAAATTGCGTAGAGCTGGCCAGCCACCCATGACCACTTAGCCCAAAAATAACATAGAATATTTTCCCTCAATCACTGTCCGTTGCATGTGCCAATATGTTTCTCGGTTCCCTCCAAAACTATACAATCCTTCCTTGCATGTAGGACAAATTTTCTTGAAAAAGCAAAAATAAAAAAAGTAAAAAGGAATTCCTAGATTTTAGGGATTTATTTTTAGCAGCAGGAGTTACATTCAAAGTTGATTTTAGAAACTCCCCACCAAGTGTCGATTTTTCCTAGATTTGTGGCAGGCGTGTCATAAAACCTAATTTCACCAAATCTATTTAAATGACACCTTAGATTTCATTCTTCATATTTGATCTTGGAGCTTTGGCATTCTCGAGGCATCTAGGAACCTTCAACACTGTCGGTGTAGCTTTTTTGAGTAAGTTTTGCTTTTCATGTCTTTTGTTGCTTTTTCTTTCTCATCTTGTATGAGTGTTGTTTTCCTGGTTTTATTGAATGAGCACTAGTTTTTCAATGTGTTTTAACTTTTAGAGGTGTTGTTTCGAGTTTTGCATTGAATTTACTTAGTGTCACATGCATAACATTGTTTCTGCACTAATAGTCGTTGTTGCGACGACTTTCTTCATGAGATTCATTGTTTTTCCATTTGACTGATTTTTGCACTTACCTGAATTACATGCATGTCTTTTGACTCAGATATACACCAGCTTTGCACACACATTCAATCCTTCACGTTTTTAGGTGACCCTTGGGTAGATCTAGGCTGCCTTGGCCTAGATCTTGCTTCTCCCGCCATGCACTACACATTCCTGGTAATAAAAGCTCTACCTTGCCTCTAGGAATTGCGTAGAGGCTTCCCAAAATAGCTCCCAGCTATGCTCTATGCAATCTTGGGAGGCAATGCCCCAGTCCTATCCATTGGAACTGTGCAATACACAGTTCCAGCCAATAACCTAGCGTAACGGATCTGCGCATTGTGCAATTTCAGTCAGTAGTTAGCGTCTCTAGACTACGCATTGCACGGTTCCAGAAAACAGGGAGCCTCACTGGTAGCTGAGACTATGTAATGCACAGTTCCAGCTGATAGTTTCCCAGCCTCCTAGAGTAGGTGTCTATGAGATTTCCAATGTACACAGACACACACTTATTCATTGAGAAAGACATCAAGATAACATAGCAAGACATCAACACCATTTTCAGAGGCAACTTTGAGGAGAATCTGGAGGACCAACAAGTCTATGTAAATATTCATAAGTTATGATTATACAAGGTTGCATGTAGCTATCCTACCTTCCCATGTATATACGTGATCTAATAGATTGTCTCATAGACTGATCTTGAGACGATGGTAGTGAGTAGTGTTAGTGGAGTAGAGTTTTCTACCTTCATAATGGAATATTATCAGTAGATGTATCATTTGTCACAAGCGGTGGACAGAATGGATGCACCATTCTACACTTCCAACAACAACGCGAACACAAGAGACATATTGAAGCATTGGGTAAGTGGGCCATCAAAGTTAAGGATGACACCGAACTAGATATACAAGACAAAGACACTCAGGAAGGTTTACCAATTCTTGGTCATCTTTGCATGTCACTTATATGGCCAAGAGAGTACAAAGACCTTCCGGCAGAGTTGGGTTGTTATGTTGGATCAACTGGAAAGTAAGGAAAAGATTTCAACTGGTCTGACATATTGGCTCTCTAGCTGAAAGTGCATGTATCCAATGTCTAGAGTCTACCCAAGGATCAAAAAGAAAGATTCTTTTTGCCTACCCACTTGATGCAATTTGTGCCCGTCAACAATTTCCTGGCATGGGTTGGTTCCACCTTTAGAGAATGTTGTGAACATATATTGAAAATTTCTCTCGAAGTGAAGTTATCAAAGAATCATGGCTAGAGTATCTAACCACTTCATTTCCCTTATGTACATGAAGATATTTTAAAACTGTCCTCCTTGCATGTCCAAGGTAGTAATGGAGGCATTGTTGAACATTGCATATTGGTACGCCTCACCCGATGGCACCTTCATCAGGATGTAATGCATGGAGAAAGATTCACATGTGTTGCCGAAGTTTTCCATGAAAAAGCTGGTCATGAGGGAGGTTACAGGGCCACATCTCGATAGGATTATTAGATAGATTGCATAGGAAGAAGAAGGCACCATGGCCTATGCTTCCTTTGCAAATTGGGTTGTACATGATCCAAATTTTGAAATAAGTGGATGTTGAGGTCAAGGAATTCAAGAAGTTTAAGTTTGGCACCAAGAGTTTCAATCTGTACAATCCACAGGGATTATGCAAGGACCACTGTGTGAGAATGTACTATTCTTAGATCCACATGTCATGTCATTTTCCAGAGGAAGACCCATGGAGATATTTCTATAATTCCTCTAGGCTTAATGAACTGGTCAGCATGGAGATAGAGTGGCTAGCATCACTTAAGTCGACATCACCATAAGGAACAACAATGACAATAGTAGCAAGCAGCACACCTACACAAGAAAAAGGCAAGAGGAAGATTTCCAAAAACGTAGAGGCAGAACAAAGCTACAAGTTAAAGGGAAGACCCACTTGTAGAAAGAGTAGCTTTGGATATAGAAGCAAAGAGGCAATAATGTGATAGGAGAGGAGCACAAAAAAGGAGAGATAAATAAAGGCTGGAAGAGACAGAGAGGAAGTTGTAGGAAGTAGAGTAAAATATAAAAGAAGAACAAGACCTGCGGAGAAGAGAGAAGGAAGTGCAGGATGAACAAGACCAGGAACGGGAACAAGAGGAAGTGCAAGGTGTGTAGACATCACAAACTCTACTGATACAAGTTGAAGACTCAGAACCAGTAATTAATGAGGAACATGGTGAGCAATTGCAGGAATAGGAACTTGCTCAAGACGATGAATTGATAGTAGAACAGATTGAAATAGAGATGGAGCAGCCAGAACAGGATCAAGACACTGACCTCATGTCGAAAGCAACTGAGGTCACCCCACAGGTTTCACTAGATCCATCAGCAGATAAAATCCCAAGTGAGCAAGGGGATACTGTTCTCCTTGAGGGTAATCTAGGAACAACTGTGTAAAACATTGCCTTTGATGAGTCACATCATGAAGTTGTACTAGAACGTAGAGCGCACATCTCATATGAGCCTGCATCACCTATGCACTTTGAAGAACGAGTGATTATGTCATATGTACAAACATATCTAACTACCCTTGGCGATGCTACAAAGGCTTATGCCAAAGCCATGATCTCGAGTGTGAAGTTCTTGATAGTAGAAAATGAGTGCATGGCTAAGGAATTACAAAAAACCAGGCAAAGAGAGTAACAATCAACAGGATCTGCCAGAGCAGAGATGAAGAACTTGATACTGGCTGAAGTATCATCTCTTGAGTCTGTTATGCAGAGACTGTATGACAGGTTCATCACCATGCACAAGGCATTTTTCCATCTACATGGTCATCAACAATGCTATAGAAAGATAGAGTGAACACTCATAGATATACATGCTGATGTTGAGCATGTATAGACATGGAAAATGAGGTACAAGGTCAATTTCCCAAGATGATGAAGCCACATGAAGAGTTCAAAAAAGAACGCATCTAGAGTTTGATCCGAAATGAGGAGATCTTGTCACTCATCACCAATATTGAGGATTCATATGCAATACTGTATAGGAGTTTGGATGTCATGGTGAGAAAGTATGGAACCCCGTCAATTGGAACACTCATCGAGGCCAAAGAGAAGAAAGAATTTTGATTGGAGCTCGGTGTGTACTTTGATCAGTTGAAGCTCATGGCCACCAGTGCAGATTTGCAAGGCATCACAAATAACATGTAGATGTATATCGCCTATCCAAGCTTGCTCAGGACTAAGCTACACATGTTCCAGGATGAGTTGGAAAGGGGTTCCAAATTAGTATACCTAGAATCAATGATGGAAAGAGTTCGTTTCCAAGAAGACATCGTCAAAGAGTAGTAGACACCATTGTGCACTGCACATCATGGCATCAGTTCGTCACCGAGCATCACAGAGAGGATGTTGATGAGATGTTATTTCAACAGTTGCTCAAGTCTTAGTGTTGTCTTATCTGGCCGACTCAAGCCTATTTTTGTCCCACATGGGTATATGTGGAAAATATATTTTGTAAACATGATGTAAAGAGAAATTCGAAGTGTCATTAGCAGAATGCAAACAATCATATGTACTGTAATGACTTATGTAATGAAGTTGAAGAGTCATGAAGGTAGTCCAAGAGTCGCAAAGGGGAATGTCAAGGTCACCCCACCCTTTGTTATAAATAGAACCTCATAACTCATAGAATAGGATTTTCAGAACCAAGAATTTTCTAGGCATTTCTTAGAGAGGGCTTGGAGAGTATTGTGATGAGCCTTGAATTCTCCATAGTGTAGAGTGAGTACATATCTTTGGAGGAGCAGGCAGTGTTGACTGTAATGTTCCACTATTCGGGCTAGTGGCTATCATGGTTGTATGTATGGATGGAAATTTCACTTTATATAATATAATAGAGCGAACACATCTTCATGCATACGTTGCTATTGTAGTTCAACTATTCTGGTTACTTTAGAAATGTATGCTATTTAACTTACACATTTGTGTATGAACTATTTTATATTCGATTGTATGAATATTGTTGAAGTTGTGTTCTTGGTTTAACCCATCACTTGGATTGTTGATTATTCTACTTTCCATCTTGTGATGTCTTTTAGCCCATGTGTTCCTTTCAGGCTGCATACTATTATAGGCTTCTAAGGGGCACACTTCCTTTTCCCCTTCGTGTGTTAGAACCTCGCCATGCATCTCTCTTGACTCGCTACAAGGTCACACACTTTCTTCCAACAAAGATATCACGATTACCTCTGTGTGCTATGGGAGTCAAGGCATATATTTACTACCCACTGCTAGGACTCCTACTCCAAATAGTCTGAGGTATAATTGGGACTTCTTACCAGGGAGATCACCTAACATGTTGGCAGGTCCAAGACTCCAATACCATCAATATAAGTCAAAATCATTGAGTGTAGCCAACCATCTAGCTTACCTACATTCATATTAGGTTAGTCAAACAAGTATATCAACCCAGTCTGATCACTCATCAACACAAACTTCCCACCAAGAAGATAATTCCTTCACATCTTCAATGCATGAATGATCACTATCAACTCAATATCATAAGTCACAATGTTCTAATGATGCTCATTCAATTTCCCTGACTCGTAGAATACCACCTAAACCTCCTACATCAGGACTCCACTAATTCCTTTCTTGCAAGCGTCGGTACACACCACGAACTCTTTATCTGATATGAAATTTTAAAAAATGGAGCATTTGTAAGAAAATACTTCAACTGCTGAAAATTGGCTACACATTTGTCTATCCATTTAAATTTCTTTCATTTCCTTTGCAATGATGTAATAATATAGGAAATATGTGAGAAAGTTTTGATGAACCAACTGTAATAACCTACTAACCCCATGAATGATTTGACTTCATCCACATTGCTAGGAGGTGCCCATTCCATGATATCTCTAATATTTTAAGGATCCACTGCTATTCCTTCCTTGGAAACAACATGTCCCAAGTAATGTACCTATGTATGAAAGAAATTAAACTTACTAAGCTTGGCATATTGCATATGCTCTCTCAACAGTCTTAACACTGTTGCTAAGTGTTTGACATTCTCTTCCTCATTCGTAGAACATATCAATATATCATCAATGAATACTATCAAAAACTTGTCCAGTTAAGGAAACAACAAAGTATTCATCAAACACATTAAAGTAGCCAAAGCATTAGTCAAACAAAAAGAACCACAACAAACTCATAATGCCCATACCTAGTTTGGAAAGCAGTCTTGTATATGTCTTCTTATTTGATGTGTACTTGATTATATCTTGATCACAAATAAATATTTGAGAACACCATTATTTCCTTCAACTGATCAAACAAGTCATCAATCCTCAGTAACAAATACCTTTTCTTGATTGTCACCTTTTTCAAATTCTTGTAATTAATGCACAACCTAAGGGTACCATCCTTCTTCTTCACAAGCAACCCTTATGCACCCCAAGGTGATACACTTAGCCTAACGTATCCTTTTTCAAGCATTTCCTTCAACTACAACTTCAATTCCTTTAATTTTGGGGTGCTCATTTTGTAAGGTTCCTTTGATGTTGGTGCTGCTCTTGATATCAACTCAATAGACAATTCCAATTAATTGTGGGGAGGAAACTCTAAAATATCTGCTAGAAATAAGTCTTGAAACTATTGTAAAACTAGATACCTCTTCACGAATTATGCATCCTCAACATCCTTACCTTTATCGCTGGAAACATGCATTGCAAATAATACACACCCTTTCTTGTAACGACACTTTTCCTACATATCTATAACCATTATCACCGATGTAGGCTTCTTATTACCCTGCAAGATTCTCTTCTCTCCTTCATCATCCAAGCAATCAATATATTTCTCATAACAATCCATGTTAGTCCCGTGAAGGTATAACCAATCCATACCCATAAGCATACTATATGATCCTAGCGAAAACACATTTAGATGTGCTACTGTAGGCATACCATTCATCTCAAATGCACAAACTCTTACCCAATGAACTCTTTTTATAGTACCTACAACCAACTTCATCAATTGAGACTTTGCATGCACTTCTTTTCTCAAACCACACTTATCCCCTAGGTCAGGATTAACATAAATATAATTAGATTGAGGGTTAGTCAAAATTGAAAAAATTCGATCACATAGCTTACCTTCCATCTCAACAATGGATGTCTGGTGATCCCCCTTCTTGTTATCAAATGCTACATAGATTTGAGGAATGCTTTGGCCCACATCCCTAATTCTCTGCACCTCCTGAGCATTGTATATATGAGAACTACCACCTTGATACAATGAAACATCCTTCTTGTGATGATCCTTGCCACATATCCAACATTGCAAAGGTCCACTACCTTTTTTCTGCTGCTCTTCGATCTTCAACCCATGTCCCTTATCAACTGCATTAAATGTCTTGTAAGGAGAAAAATTTTGCTTCTCACCTACATCCTGAGGTCTTGTTCATTTCAGTGGCCACTTTCCTTTAGTCTTATCATTTCCTTTCCAACCTTCCTTAAACTTAGTCTTAATCTTCTATTTCTCATAAAAGTGCTTCAACTTCCCAATGAATTCTTCTGGTGATCGAGGATCATCATACTCAATCCAATCCTTAAATGCTAATGGAAATCCACTGATAAATATTTGAACTTTTATCTTCTCATCCTTAATATATGACACATACCTCAACGAATCTAGGAACTTAGTCATGTACTCCTCACCTGTCATAGATCCCATCTTCAGCTCTAGAACTCCTTGCCTTTTCCATGGTATTACCTCTGTGGCAAGTATTTCTTCATGAAGAGTCTCCTAAATTCATGCCAACTCAACTCCTCAGTCCTGATGTATCTAACTTTCTTCAAATCTTCCCACCAAATGTTTTCTTTCCCTTTGAGGCTAAAAATAGCTATCCTGGCCTTCATGTTCTCTATATAGTCATGCAGCTCAAAGAACTTATTCATTCCAAGAAACCATGCCTCTACATCTCATTACTTCTTCAACTCTCCATCGAATGTAGATGGCTTGGATTTGTTGAACTCATATGGAAAATATCCCTGGTCACTCCTCCTATAAGGATGTCAACGAAGTTAATAATGAAACTTGTCTAAACCAGAACTAGAGTATAACATGTAACCAATGGCTCTCCTATTAGGTGTATCCAAGAATCTACCATATCTAATTGAGTCATTCTTGTTCGACTAATGCCCACCATGAGACCTGCTACCATATGCCCCATTAGTCCTACCCTCTTGTCCATAACTGATTTATGGCTGCTCCTGTCTCTACAAGTCTGAAAAATATGTAGGATAACTACATTGAAATTTTCGTATTTCTACTATGCCCTAACAAGCCTTTCCTATGACTAAATGATCCTATCATTATCTGCCTTGAAACTTTTGATCTCTGCCTTTAGACTTCTTAAGACATCTGCTATGTCAGGAGAGTACCCATCTCTTGGCTGGTCATCTAATCTATAAGAAGAGTCTTATGACATATAATCCACCATTTTGTTGGTAATATTTGATCCTCTTCTTCCTACAAACATACCATGTCAGATAACCAAATATAAACATAATCAACATACTTGAGTGAAATTCAGGGGAGGATATCTCATCTGCAAGATCAAACATATTAGCACAACACATGTATATACATAATCATATCAAATATATCAACATCATGCATGATAACATTAATGGCACACAATGATCTCATGCACGACAACTAGAATAATTAGAATGCATGGACAATGACGTGCATCTAGCCCATCTAGTCCAAGTATTTGAACCATGCTGTGATACCAATTTGTAACACCACCTCCCACATTTACCCACTTTAACTGCATAGCTAGGATAAGCATGAGATGAGGGCTACTATGACATGACCCAACCTCCTAAGAACAATTAAGGAAGTGGATTCACCAAATTGTACCTTACTCACATTCCTCAAGAGCTACATTACACCCAAGAGCTAAACAACCACTCCAAGTGTCCACACCTTGAGTTGGATTACCTTTTTACTGACTAGGGCCCACAATTGCATGTGTAACAACCCTTGAAAAAATTTCCATGTAATAAAAGTTAATAAAGTCAAAATAATAACCATAGTTGATGGGACACTTTTTCCAAGCTAAATTTTGGACAAGACATCCTACTGTGGGTGTTCATTGGTTTATCATGGCGAAGAAAATTGGAAAATGCAATGGCTAAGGCTTTGGAAAGGAAAAATGCATTTT
Organism: Pinus taeda; assembly: GCA_000404065.3. Lineage (NCBI taxonomy): Eukaryota > Viridiplantae > Streptophyta > Pinopsida > Pinales > Pinaceae > Pinus > Pinus taeda. The sequence goes on along the minus strand of APFE030747618.1, from coordinate 202,294 downwards.
TGGCACATTTATTTATGAAAATAATGGAAATTAGGAGAAAAGGAAGGTGAAAGGTCATAGGTTGCATGTGAAGAGGAAAATGAAGGAAAATAATGGAAAATGAAGAAAATAGAGGCCTAATTGATAAAAAGGCTTATGAGGATCAGTTGGTACGTTTTGTCAGTTTAGCTTTGGAGATCTCCCATTATTCTCTTTCTCTCTCTCTCACTCTTGGAAACTTAGAGTTTTCTTGGAGCACTTTGGCATTGGATCAACAAAATAAAAGAAGGCAAGAGGAAGGAAGGAGCAAGCAAGGAAAAGCAGGATCAAGCAACTACAACAATATTCTTTGCAAGTATCAATTTGCATGTGTGTTTTCCTTGCTAGATTTGACATGCATGGTATTTCATGTGGTTCTTTGCTGTTATGGCATGGGGTTTTCCAGGTGTGATATTGTTTTCATCCTAGCCTTGCCATTTACGGATAGCCATGGTGTTATGGGGTTCTCATGTTTTGGTTGAGTTAGATTTCTGGATGGATTCAAAGGTGAGTGAGTTGGATCTATAAATAATGAAACACATGGACTAGTAACCCTTGAACCAGACTGTGGGTTATGGTAAAGTCAATTTTTGTTGCTTCGATGGGCCTAGGAATCCTCGATTGGCGAATAATAGGATATAGGGTAAATACTAGAGGTGGGTGCTCTCCATCAGGCCTAGTAATCCCGGGATGGGAGATGCAGTAAAGCTTGGAGAGTGGGTCTCGGTTAGGGTCTAGTGATATAGTATGGATTGTGGTAAAGCCCGAGAGAATAGGAGACATGAAAATTCCTCATGGTGTAGGTGGAGAAATCCAGTGGCATCCATGCTTGTTTTGACCTAGTGATTTGGTGGAGATAATGGTAAAACATGTTATTACATGTTTATTGTTTTGGCCTAGTGATCCAATGTGGATTACAATAAAGCCTGATTTCTATTTATGAGGGTGAGGTGGTTTAGCCTCAAGATGGCTTGGTTGGTTCTTTTGGTTTGAGTCCCACATTCATGCTTGGAATATGGCACGAGGGTGAATGACTAAAGAGAGAATTGGCTCAGCCATTCTATAGTCAGGTGGAACGAGGTAGTCCCATATTGGGTTGGATTTTGCATTCATTAATAAGAGGTTCTTTCCTTGGTATCTTATGTGTAAAGGTACTGGTCTATACGTGGATTCTATGGCTAACGTTTCCTTGATATTTCAGTTGTTATTATGCTGGTTATAAGCATGTATTATGACAATGATGATGTATGGATCTCCTCATGTTTTGATTTGCAAATGAATGAACAATGTATATATGACCTAATAGATGATAATGCAGCTAATGATATAAGGGGACAATGCTTTATAGCGATTCTCAAATAAGTATGAGACCCCTATGCTTAGATTTGTTCTTTAAACCTATAGATTACATATTTGTGGTGTGTTTGACAAAATTTTTGTCATGGCTAGTAGGGGTCCAGTTAAGTCATGGTTCAATAAATTGCATTTGTGTCATTAATCTATTATTATCTTTCAGTTTTGAAAGTATCATTGAGTTTTGGGAAGTGGCCTAGGCTTTGGGCCTGAAAAATAGGCACACATTCCAGAGTCGCAAGCATAAGTTCGAGGAGAAAAGTCCCAAGACCCATGCATACCCATGTTGTGGGAGTGTCTAGAGTCTCTTGGACGCATGATTGTCCATATCAAGAGTGTGTCTATGGATTTAATGGTCTAAAACTTTAGTTGGTCTCAGGGGATGGTTACTTGAGTGGTTGGGATGGCTCTTGGAAGCTCTGTTACTAATGTGTATGGTCTGTGTGGTGTGTTTCCAACAATTCCACTTCCTTAAGGTCACCTAGGAGGTTGAATCCCATTATAGTAGACTCTCATTACATATTTACCCTGATTGGATGGTTACTTTAGTAGATGTGGGATGAGGGTGTTACAAAGTGGTATAAGAGCATGGTTCACCCCTTGGACTAGATAGGTGGTGTGTTGGTCATGCATTGATGTCGGTTGCACGAGTCTTAATCATTCTTTTAGTCTATATGCTTGTTGCATATGCATGGTGTTGGTCATGGTTGTAGTGACGTTGCCATGTGAAAGAGGATGGTGTTGTTGTGAAGTGTGCAATCATGAGTGTATGATTGGTTATATGTTGTTTATGCTTTCATATTATCAGTGTACATTGGTATGGTTGTTGTTGTCATGCATGAGGTCAGGGTGTGTGTATTTGATATGGTCATGCATTGATGACTAGAATCCAAGTAGAATGGTGGTTATATGGTTATATGCTTATGTATAATATGTATATAATTTGTTATGATTATGTTATACATGTACTATGCTAATTGGTTAATCTTTCATATGAGATATCCTCCCTGAATTTTGCTAAGGTATGTTGGTTTATTGTGATTTGGTTTAGCTGACATATTATGCCTTGCAAGAAAAAATATTAGAAATGACTAGCAAGATGGTAAACTCAAAGATTATCCCTATGTATCAGATGAGTAGTGTGGTGTTGGGTACTCTACGGATTTAGCTAACACATTGAGAAGCTTGAAGGAAGAAATAAGAAGTTGTAAGGTGGACAATGACAAAATCATGCATGCACAAGAGAAACATGAAGAGGTTAATGCAATACTCCTTCATAGTTTTTCATAATTGCAGTAACAGGGGACACTCCAGATCAGCCATGGATATTAGGACAAAACTAATGGGGCATATGCTAGTAGATCTCATAGTGTTCATAGATTGGATACAGATGACACAATTAGAGATGGATTGTTGGGCATGGAATCCCCCCAAGGCATGTTTTGGGGCTCAAAGCCTAAGTTTTGACTGAATTTTGTTGTAAAGCTCTGTGAATTGCAGGTGCGGGGAGCGAAAGTATGATAGAGTCACAGGGTTGTCTGCCCTAGTTTTGTAATGTAATGTCGGCTGGACAGACCTACCCATGGTCTGCGGACCATGGGATTGTATAAATAGAGCGAGGGTCTAAGTAGATATAAATAAGGATTGGAGAAGAGTAACAAGTCTAAGTGATTGAGTCGAAGTGTAAAGTGTGTCTTTGGGTTGTGGAGTAGGAGAAGGCTCTGCAGCTAAGTGCGCAGAGGCCTAGTAGTCTGCAGCTTAGTGCATGGACCCCTGTAGCTGATTGCGCAGGGCAGAGTCGAGTCTGTAACTGAGGAAGGAATTAATAAAGAGAAGTTTTGTCATAATTCTGTGTATCTGTTCTTGTCTTAATTCCTGTTTGATATAATTTGCAAATATACTATTTATTTACTATGCACACCTATATGAATGGTGTATAATGTTAAGTATAACTTAAAGCATGCAAATAGGCTAAGATAATCAACTAACATTCAAATACTAGTAAGGTCTTGGGTAATAACACAAAAGCACAATGTATAGCCTTTGGGTAGGGATGCATGAAGGCAGTATATCAGACTGCGAGGTACGGGGAAGTGCGCAAAGTAACCTGCACGTAGGGTCAAACTGCGGACCACTTGAACTCATCATACATATCCAGGGTGTGGAAACCTAGTTCTAGCACCCTCCCATACTACTTTGGGTGAGACCTCAGTCTGTGCTCCGCAGACTGTTGCCGAAAGGGCTAGGAGTATCGGGAATTTTTTGGCTAACTCAACTCTGAACCTTGGTCAGGCCTCAATAAGCCAACAAATGTTTCCGTTGCCAGAATGAGATCTACATAGAGATGTTTGATGTCGTATCACTAAAATTCGACAAAGAAAGGCATTTAAGAGTGGTTGGACAAAAATATTCACGAGTTCACGACACAGGAAAACAGGAATTCCCTATTATCAAAGGAAGAGCGGTTAGATTGTTGCTTATATACGGAAATCCATGAAATTTTCTTTGCATCCTTCCCCTCTGAGTTGTACTAGTGGATTGCGAAGCTAGCAGACAACCAGGGAAGGTGTAGGCTCGACAAACCTAATGTGTGGACTCCAGAGTTGGTGAACAAAATGGAAGCATCAGAAGATAAGATCGCGTGCACTGTGGATCATTGGCTCGATCAAATTATCGAAGGATTTATCACCGATTTCATGGTAGACACTTCAGTCAGCTATAGCGAGGCGGAATGATGCTTCCTCAAAGGACTGCGAGGTAAGTACGTTAAATATTTGAACATTGGATTAAGATGCTACTATGTGAAAAGTTGGTTATGCGAATAAATTGATGTTTGGGGCTATGCAAAGTGGGAGGATCTATAGAAACGAAGGTAGCACAGAACTAGAAACTAGCCCCTTGATTTCACCTCCACAAGAAAGCCAAGAAGAGCTCGTGAAGGTTTCACAAGAAGTGCGATCAGTTTGATAAATCAACGAATTTTGTGCATACCACTTCCACCTACACTAGCACCAGTTTCACCATTTTCACTCCCGTCTTTGCCCACACCACGTCCACCACCACTATAGTTCAATATGGAAGGCATGATAAAGTTGTCGGTGTTCAAAGGAGTAGGGAATGAAGATCTAGACCAGTTTTGGTTCGTGGTAATTGCTGTATGGGAAGCGTAGGGAGTCACAGATGAAAATATATAGAAATCAACGTTAGTCAATGCTTTGCAAGATCGCACACTGACTTGGTACATTAAGAAATCCAATGACAATCCGAGTGTAGGGATCGTAGATATCCAAGCTATGCCAAACAAGGAATTTAGCAGGCCAAAATTAGAGACACAGTCGATCATCAGATTTAAGGAAATCGCTATGCTTCCAGGTGAGACCCCCTGGGAGCTAGATCAGAGGCTGAAGTGTATGATTCATGAAGCCAACATGACCTTGATGGATGGGAAACACCGCACACGGTTTGTAGCATTGCTAATGCCACATCTAAGGAACACGCTGTCATAACAGAAGTTATCCACTTAGGCTGAGGACTTGGAGTTCGCAATGAGATTGCATGAGACCCTGATACAAGATCTTAACCTGTGAGTTCAACAGATCCACACACAGTTTAAAAACTTGTTCCTTGAGATGCAGAGTTTGAAACAAGAAAAGACAGCTTTCCCAGAAGCGCGCAAGGAGGTATGGTGCGTAAAGTGCAAAGGCAGGGACATGACAAGGACCATTGTCTAGTCTTCATGAACTACCTGGTGGGAGGAGGACCAATGCCATTGAGACCAAAGGCATAAGCAGTATTGAGCACAACGCCTACATTATGGTGCATGATTTTTCAGATAGGAGGGAAGCATGCTACAGATAACTGCCATCTTTTACAAAAGTATACGTAGAATTCCCAACAGTTGTTCTGTAATTTTTGCAGGTCAGTAGGCCACGATGAGCACACTATAGAAGTTATGAACTAATGATGGATCAGACTCCTACATACAGAGTTCAGACCGAAACATGGGCCCTTGATCAAAATGCAGGGATGGCGCATGCTGGATTTCAGGGGCATAGATGAGGTCGAGGTGGAATGGGACCAGGAAGAGGTCGCAAAAAATTGATATGTTACAATTGTGGAGGACCAAGGTATTATGCCTGTGATTGTACAAATCCAACGAGAACATCATGCTTATATGTACCCAGTTTGATCATGAGACAGAGGACTGTCCCATGCTGATAGAGAGGTTGTGCGATAAAGGAGAAATCCGACCTCCCCCGACTCAGAATCTGCAAATGATGAGGTCTGAGCCATGCGAGGAAGACTTCAATGTAAATATCATGTTCCAAAGTGGTATTACGACTGGGGATGACAAGGGAAAGCAACCCCAAGAAAGTACCCAAGTTTGCAAGGCTCCGAGGAAGGAACCTGAATTTGATATGGAGTGCACTAAAGAGACATTCATGGAAGCTAATAAGAGCTTCGCAGATGCCTCCACTTCGGGAAGTAAAGACAAACTAGAACTTGAAATGGACCCAGAAATGCTCACTACATTTTTGGAGACATGCATGAAGCTACTGCACGACAAAAAAGCTGTGAAGGGACTGCAAGAACGCATCACTAGTTGTGCTGGGATTACGCCAGGAGAACCCGCATCCAAAAGCTTCGGGAAGCACACAACGTGAATAGGAAGAGAGATGAGATTGACCTCACAGATCGAGGAATATGAAATGGATTAAGTGATTTTGGATCTAGGATTGGACGCGAACGTCCTGCCAAAGCAAACATGGGAATGCATGGGCAGGCCCACATTGCAATGGTCTCCTATTCAATTATGAATGGTGAACCAACAAAAGATCCTACCTACGGGAAGATTGCAGGGAATAACGGTAAATATCGAAGGTGCAAGCATGCTTGGAGATTTTGAAGTGGTAGAGATTGTTGATGACAAAAACCCCTATCCTGCGCTACTGGGAATATATTGGGCCACTAACATAAATGGAGTGATAAATCTAAAGAATCACAAGATGATTTTTGAGAAAAAGTCACTACGCGTAGTGGTACATTTAGATCATGCAGAAGGATCACGCTACACAAAACCAGTGTGACAATGATAGCAATGACGATCTAGGTTGTATCTACAAGATAGCCGCATAGGAGAAGCACTGGTGAATCCAACAGCGAATGGCAGACTCTCGTGTGAGCGGGAAAGCTCCTGCACCTCAGATTCGGATGAGGAAATAGAACGATGGTAGAACTGGTTACACAAGGTAACCACACTGAACTGTAATATGATGACAAGGTCGCTGCACTGCGTGGAAACAGAGGTAAGAGATCTGCCTATGTATGATGGGTTGACTGAGGTGGATGATTTCCTAAACAAATTTGAAAGAGAAGTACTAAAACAACAATGTTTCAATGCTTTGAAATGTGTACTACGCGCTACACCTACAAGATGGTGAGGTACGCATCAAAGAAGTTTTCAGGACTGGTGCGAATGCAGAAGGGTGATGCGCATGTAGTTTGGAAAGCCTCAGATGAAGATGAAAGCCAAGTATGATAGAAGAAACAACCCACATGCCCATCTTTCCAGATGGGTACAGGTGTATGATACACAACCTGCAAAAACGCACACCATCCTCATGTTAAGAAACATGACTGACAAGTAGGAGTGGGCAAGATAATGATGTAAACAACCCCTCCATTTGGGACCAAGAGGTATGATAAGACCAAGCGCGCAGAAGGTTATCCACATGGAACCCTTTTACAAAGTGTGTGAAGTACTGAATAAGGTCCACAATACGAAACAGATTGACTGGGACCTACGCGTACTAGCGGTTCTATGGGTGTATAGGACCATGTGTAAGAACCTGATCACACAGACACTACCAAGGCTGGAATATGAGACGACTGCTATAAGCCCTCTAGTACTTGAAAAGCCTAATCCAACACTAGTAGGGACGGCGGTTTGCAGAACTTGGAAACCAAAATCCAATAGGGAAACCTTAGACTCTAAGAACTTGAAGAAGAAAGGGTACGGTTAAGAAAGAAAATCACTCTGGTGGACGCGAAAGTCAAGAAGTTGGAGGACAAGATAAAGGAATATTTTCTCAACGAAAAAACTAGGATGGTAAGGCCAGGTGCATATGATCATGTTGACAAGTTTGAGAACTATCGCCATGAATTGATTAGTCTGATGCCTTGGCTTGGACTGCATATTGCTAAGCATAGTGACTAGGGTAGCGCGTTGCAAAGGGTGAAGTGCGTGATGCTGACCATAACAAAAAAAGGTGGGGATTCTCTAGGAACCATGGCGGAGGACAAGATGGAACTCTACACAGGTGGTGTGGCCAACTGACTAGCTGAGGGAAGGATATTATTAGTGCTCTAGGTAGTTGGAGGGGAGCGCGGGACTATAAACTATTCTTCCCGGGAGTTGCACGAGGTTGGAGCTGTGCATAGAAACAAAAAATCACAAGGTCCGTGATCGCGCACGGGGGGATGCGCTGCCGCGTGGGTTGGCCAGAAAGTGATTGTTGAAGTCACTATTCATGATGGGATGCTTGACTTGAGGCCAAATGGAGTAGGCAACAAGCATTTAATACGTGATTTATGGGCAAGAAAATCTACCACCAAGAAAGCATTAATGAACCAGAATTGGGGGGAATGGTCGAATTCGAATTCAAAAAGTGCTATAAAATACAAAGGGTTGCCTAGAAAACAACACTTGGTCATTTGTGAATTGAGTAATTGAGAAGAACCCTGAGTGTTGTAAGCCAAGCGTTGATTGAGCCCCTGAGTTTGCGAGTGCTATATTTCTGAACGAGTACAATGGAAACTGCTCAGGATGTTATGGACATAACAAAAATGACAGCAGAGGAGGCCGTGCAAGCCCTAACTGTGAGGGATGTTCCAGAAGGTGTCAAGATTGTGGAAGAAATCCTGAAATCACCGTGCACACCAAGACCCAAGAAAGACAAGCAAGCAATGGCTCTAGTACACGTGTTCCTGAGGAACCTGCTGTGCAACAAACTGTTGATGGAGGAGACGGGGAAAGTCGTCACTATAGAAACAGACAAAGAAGAAGAAGAGCTGAAGGATCTTACCATTGTAGAAGAATAAGGTGAAGACATGGAGGTGGATACTCAACCTAGGCACTTTGTGACAAAACTACTCGCCTATGTCCCTCCGTGAAAAGGGAAGGCCAAAGTGCCCAAGGACCTGGACGAGACCAAGACCTCGCTCCAGACCGCGCTCTTCCCAGATAACATTAGGTTTGAAGGCACTCACCTAGGCCATGTGCTGACCATGAAATTAGAAGATTGGGACCTCGCTGACAACGAGAAGTTCCCTCACCTTCAGACTGAAAACCTCATGAAGGAAAACACCATGGGGGTGGTGAAAATAATAGAGCCATGGAAGTAGTTGTGCAGAGTGGAAAAGGTTGGGCTGCTGAACCTACTCTGGGTGCCGCATTTCCACCACGCCCCAATAACCATTTTTGTTATTAGGTAGTTGCTCTGCCTAGTGCATGATGGGTGTATATGGCTAGAGGAGCCCATCCCCATCACGATAGACTTAATTCATCATGTTTCCCGAATTCCATGCAAAGGAGAGGACCCCACGGCCATATTGGAAGGGAAAGGCAGTGATTTGGCCATCATAGAGGCCATGAAGAAGAATTACAAGCTGGAAAAGAAGAAGAGGGGCTACGCCATCTCCAACATCAAGGACAAAGCAGTACGAATGGAAACCCAAATCCTCGCAGGAAAAGTTATATGAAAGTGCCGCATAGATGAGGTACCTGCACCAGTGGTCGCACTAGAAAAGAAGTGTGCGGAAGGGGTAGAGTTTAACTGGTCTGAATTCCTCTACACATAATTTTTAGAGAATTGCTGCGAAGCCCAAGAATAGGGCAAAACATTCCACTATGCATGACTGTTTCTGTCCATAGTGCTCGTAGCTGGGGAATTGCCGGAGGACAGTTAATTCCCCATAATTGACAGAGATTTACCAGAGACCGTGAAGTACACTTTGCTTTGGGCCACGAAGGATGTGAAAAGGATACACAACAACAAGATCTTCTGGGTGCTCATGGAGATGAACATCTGAATGTGGATCAACCATAAGCCGTGGTTGTCGCCCATGGTTTACAAGAGTTTGTAGAGTTTTGCATAATTTAAGGCAGACATGCATAACATATACATCAGGGCGCACAAGGACCCGACGAAGTAGTGGACAAAGCTACCCTTTGTAGCCACTGCCAATGCCATTTTCAATGTATGGGAGGCATGGCCGTTGGAATGGCACGCCCCAAACATTGCAAAAATTGAGAAGTCTGCAGCGCAAAAGAAGAAAGACGAGGCCAAACTGCGCATCACACAGTTGGCCGAAAAATGAAGGAAGGAAACATAAACAACAAAAGTGCGGACAATGTGGGGCATGGCACAAAAAGAAACCAAACAGGAAAAGGTTGCAACAACAGAACAAGCATAGGTAGCAGCCGCGAAGGTGGGCGAGGGCCAAACAATGCCTTTGCAGGGGCAGGAAGCAGAGGAAGCAGAAACAGAGGAAGGAGGCGTGAACCCACAAACTGTGTCAACACAACTGAAGTGCCAACACCCAACAGAGTGGGTAGGGTCATGGAAGAAGGTTAAGGCCTTGAAATTGTCCATTGACCCGATCACCCTATCTGAGGGTGATCTGCATGACATCGGCGAGACAGTGCATGATGTCACCAATGAGGCTCTCCAAGATTTCATGCAGGAGAACCAGATTGTGTTGGGGTCCCTCAAAGTGCCGTTGGAGGAATTATAGGCACACCTCCCCTCAGGTTGGTACCCTTTCGACCAACCTTGCAGTCGGATCCACGACAACAGAGAAGATATTGCACACGCAGATGATGAACACAATAGTGCTGCCAGAAGGGGCACTAGTGACATCAAATGAGGCCGACAGGCCTTCGGTTAGCGTGCTGAAAGGTCTTGGTGTTAATCTTGCTTCCCTCCCACGCGAGACATTATATGTGTTGCAAGATGGGATAACTATAGTGCTGTGAGCTAAGGAGAGCCGCGCACTCCAAGTCCTCAGTGAGTAGAAGAAAAATATGGAACAACTAAGCTTGCAACACGACGAATTGGTGTCGCAAAATCAGCAACTAGTGTAGGTGATCAATGATGCTTTCCGAAGCATCCCGGAGCTGGCCATCCTAGTAGATATACCAGCTGAGGTGTGGATCCATAGGTTAGCAGCAAGGGGTTGGCGAGGCCAGGGAGGAAATGACAAAGGTTCAGCTGGAGTTTAATCTTCAGATCACCAAGCTGTGGTTAAAGGCATAGCCATCCACTCCCTTGGAAGTTAGAGAACACCTCGCTAGCACTATCATAGTGGGATTAGAAGAAATCATAGGTGCATCACAAGACTGCACTAGCATGTTGGAAGAATCACCTGAGGTCCTCACAACTCTGAAGGAGGACCCCAACATCAAGTGCTTAGAGACAGAAGCGCGAGAACCTCAACAGTAGTATGACAGTGTCTGAGGAATTGTGTAGACGATGGTCCTCAAGCAGAGGCTTGCATGGATGCAACAAGATAAAGCACTAAAGGAACAGGTGGATGCGGCATGACATAAGGAAGCAGTCCTAAGAGCGCGCGTCTAGCCTTGGATCGACGAGGCCTTCACCATCATGGTAGACATTGAAGACAAGCTAGCACACATAGAGGGGATGCACACATTGATGTAGAGAAGCACTCCTGACAAAGAGGTCTCGGAACAACGTATACAACAGATCTAGCAAGCATCAACTCAATGCATTGCTGATCTCCTCGCTGTTCAAGAATAGTTGGAGGGAATGTACGCAAAGATCGTCGCATCGACAGAGTGACTCGAGGGCGAGTCACGATGTTTGTGTTGGGGGCCTGTTGGGCATGGAATCCCCCCAAGGCATGTTTTGGGGCTCAAAGCCAAAGTTTTGACCGAATTTTGTTGTAAAGCTCCGCGAATTGGGGGCGCGGGGCGCGAAAGTATGATAGAGTCACAAGGTTGTCTACCCTAGTTTTGTAATGTAATGTCAGTTGGATAGACCTACCCATGGTCCGCGGACCATGTTATTGTATAAGTAGAGTGAGGCTCTAAGTAGAGATAAGTAAGGATGGAGAAGAGTAACAAGTCTAAGTGATTGAGTCGAAGTGTAAAGTGTGTCTTTAGGTCATGTAGTAGGAGAAGGCTCTGTAGCTGAGTGCACAGTGTAGAAATTTCACCTGTAGATCACATTGGTAATGCAATGTACTAAAGAAAAACACATGATCTACTTCTACAAGACATTAAGCAGAAGAAAAATTGATTTCATGAACAACATCAACTATAAACATATATAAATGATCAAGAGAAATAATCACACATAACAAAGATATATCACTGGGGAAAGTACCAACATAAAACCACCAACACTATATTATCAATCAAGTGGAAATTGTCTTTTGGTTACAAAAAATATCAGCTCAAGAGCTATCCTATTCTCTTTGCAATCAAAAGATAAAGATCATAGACTCACTATGCCTCAATATGTAGGCCTCAAGTCCTCCAATCCCCTATTTCCTTGTGCAATTTTGATTGGGGTCCAATTCATAACATGTGAGCATTGGCCCCAAATCATACCTGCTGTCAACCATAGATCCAACTATGCAATCCTTGAGGACACTAGTTCCTCCTGCATGCATGGAATATTCCATGGGAAGATCCAAGCATCTGATAGTACACTATCCCTGATTTGATCTCAACTGGGTCTCTTATAGAACTGACATGCAACAGTTATCCATGAGTAAATCCTCAGTTATCTAAAATAATAGTTGTCACATGCATGCAAGCATTAACAAACTATATTTTATTATTTTAACACCTTATTAAAATAATCCCACTGGAATTGACTAGTTAGAACTAAGTCAATTGATTCTCTCATTATAGAACTCATACTTAATTCCTCAATCAATGGGACAACTAATTTGCATGTTCTCACAAAGACTTCAAGTTTAATTTTCCCAAATAATTAACTCATGGAGATTAATCAGTTAATATTTTAAACTGCTGTTAAGACCAAATTCGATTTTACTTCCTATAGATAGACCAGGGACTACTATAAATAGGAAGGGACCTAGAAATGCTATTTTTAGAACTTTCTATTTTTAGCAGTTTTAGCTCTCACCCGAGGTGGCCAATGACATCATTGGCCAAACTACTATTTTATACATGCTATTTTTAGACATTCTATTTTTATCACATTCTAAATTTAGCATTTCTTGTTGCCCACTTTTCAACACACAGAGGCCTAGTAGTCCACAACTGAGTGCACGGACCCCTGCAGCTGAGTGCGCAGGGCGGAGTCGAGTCTGTAACTGAGGAAGGAATTAATAAAGAGAAGTTTTGTCATAATTTTGTGTATATGTTCTTGGGTTAATGCCTGTTTGATATAATTTTCAAATATACTATTTATTTACTGCACGCACCTGTATGAATGGTTTATGTTGTTAAGTATAACTTAAAGCATGCAAATAGGCTAACATAATAAACTAACATTGGAATACCATTAAGGTCTTGGGGAATAACACAGAAGCACGATGTTCATCCCCCAGGTAGGGCTGTGCGAAGGTAGTATATCATACTGTGAGGTACGGGGAAGTGCGCGAAGAACCCTGCGTGTAGGGTCAAACCGTGGACCACTTGAACTCATAAGACATCTCCAGGGTGCAGAAACCTAGTTCTAGCACCCTTCCATACTACTTTGGGTGAGACCCCAGTCGTCGCTCTACAGACTATTGCCAAAAGGGCCAGTAGTACCGGGATTTGTTTGGCTAACTCAACTTTGACCCTGGATGAGGCCCTAATAAGCCAACATGAATGGTTGTTGGATACTCCAGATAGTAGAGGTGATGGATATAGGTATTACTCTAGTTCTGGTTTTGATAGGCATTATGATCATCATCATTATCATCCTTACAAGAGGAGTTATAGGGGATACTTTCCAGATGAATTTAAGAAAGAAAAGCCACGTACTTTTGATGGAGACTTGAAGAAGCTAGAAGATTCAGAGGCTTAGATATTGGGGATAAAGAAGTTCTTTGAGTTTCATAATTACACAAATAATATGAATCCCATAGTAGATATATTCATCCTAAGAGGTAAAGCAGATATCTAGTGGGAAGATTTGAAGTGGTTCAGAGACATCGGGATAAAGGACTTGATTTGGCATGAGTTCAAGAGGATTTTTAGGAAGAAGTACTTGTCAGAAAGGTACTACGAGATTAAGGCCAAATAATTCTATGAGCTAAAGATGGGATCAATGACATATGAATAGTACATGACTAAGTTCCTGGAGCTATTGAGGTATGTAACATATCTTAAATATGAGAAGGATAAAGTTCAACAATTTGTCAGTGGTTTTCTGTTAGCATTTAGAGATTAGATTGAGTATGATGAGTCTCAATCACTTGAGGAATTTATTGAGAAATTGAGGCATTTTTATGAATAATCAAAGTGTAAGAATGAATCTCAGCAAGGATGGAAAGGGAAAGATAAAGGTAAAGATAAATGGAAGCCAAAAATAAAAAGGCCTCAAAATGCAGAAGAGAAAGAAAATGTGGCACTATAAAATAAGTTCAATGCATCTAGACAGGGACATCGATCACAAAAACAACATAGAGGTGATGGTATTGGATGGTTGGAGTGTTGGAAATGTGGTAAGGAACACCCTAAGATATATTATCCATAGAATTAGGGTGGCAGGCCTAAGATATATAATGCACAGGATGCATAGACTATTGGGGATGTTGGTCAAATCGTTCCTCACATCTATGCAACACTAGCTAATAGATAGGCAGATCATTATAATATATCTTTGAGATGGATGGTAAGGTTTGTGATCAAGTTGTTTCTATTTTAATTGAACCTAGATCTAATTATAGTTATTTTAGTTCTTAGTTGGTGGATAAGTGTGTTTTTAATAAAAAAGTGCATGCATAATCTTGGTTAGTGCAGTTGGCTACAGGTACAAAGAAGCGAGTTCATCATTGAGTAAGAGCTTGTGCATTTGATTTGAATGTTATTCCTACCACAACACATTTGAATCTATTACTGTTGGGATAATATAGTATGATATTGGGTACAGACTGGATATACCTTCATAGGACCAAGGTGGATTATTATGACAAAGGTATTGAGTGCTTAGATGACAATGGGTTCCAAGAGTCTTATAGGGAAAGAAGAAAGCCACATCAGTTAGGATGGTGAAAACGATGGAGGAAAATTGCAATCGTAGAAAAGAGTGTGTGTTATTTGTAGTGCATATTTCTAGCGACAAAAGGTAAGGAAGTTGAGGATGTATGTTTTGATAAGATACCCAGTTCTAGGGTAGTTTTAGGATGTATTTCCCGCAGAGATTTCAAAGTTTCCACCTCACAGGGAAGTAAAATTTTCTATTGAGTTGGTGCTAGGGGTAGCTCCAACATCAAAATCACTTTATAGGATGAGCACTCTAGAGTTAGTAGAGATGAAATTGCAGCTGAAAGAGATGCTTGACAAAGGATACATCAGGCCAAGTTTATTTCCATGAGGCGCACAATATTGTTTGTGAAGAATAAAGATGGTACTCTTAGATTATACATTGATTACAGGGAGTTGAACAAAGTGACCATCAAGGACAAGTATCTGTTGCTGAGGTTTGATGACTTGTTTGATCATCTGAAGGGAGTAGTAGTGTTCTCGAAGATTGAATTCAGATCAGGATACCATCATGTACACATCAAGGAAGAAGACGTTTACAAGACAACTTTCCAAATCGAGTATGGGCATTATGAGTTTGTTGTAGTTCTATTCTATTTGACTAATGCCCCAACTACATTTATGTGTTTGATGAATAGTGTGTTGCATCCTTATTTGGATAATTTTGTTATTGTATTCATTGATGACATCTTGATATACTCTAAGAATGAAGAAGAACATGCCGAGCATTTAGCAACAGTGTTGAGATTTCTAAGAGAGCACCAATTGCATGCCAATCTTAACAAGTGCATATTCTTTCAAACATAGGTGCACTACTTGGCACATGTGGTCTCCAAGGATGGCATAGTAGTGGATCTAGAAAAGGTAAGAGCTATCATGGAGTGGGAAGCTCCTAGAAATGTAGATGAGGTGATATATTTCATGGGATTGGTAGGTTATTACAGGAGGTTCATCAAGAACTTATCGCTGATTTCTTATCCTATTACATCATTGTAGAGGAAAAGTAAGAGGTTTGAATGGGTAGAGGAGTGTGTGACCAATTTTGAGCAGCTCATGAAGTTTTTGACACATGCACCAATGTTAAATATTACAGATCTGGATAAGGAGTGTGTAGTATGTACAGATGCTTGCAAGAGAGGACTTGGTGGAGTCCTTATGCAAGATGGACATGTGGTATGATATGAGTCACATAAGATGATTGAGCACGAGAAGAACTATCTGACGCATGATCTTGAGCTAGCAACACTAATACATGAATTGAATATGTGGAGGAACTATCTTCTTAGGAGGAGGTTCGTACTAATGAGGGATCACAATGGTTTGCGGTATCTATTTTACCATCCAAATTTGAACGCTAGGTAAGCTATATGGTTAGCCATGATAAGTGAGTTTGATTTTGAGATCAGATACATCAAAGGAAAGGAGAATAGTGTCACATATGATCTTAGTAGGTGGATATAGGTAAATTGTATAACATCTGAGTTCCTATGGGACAGATCCATGGGATAGGATCTTATAGGCAGGTTAGTGGGATGAAAGGTATATGGAGATTGTGCAAAAGTTTCAAAAGAGTACAGGTATAAGTATAGGTAGTGGTACAGGTACAAGTGAAGGTGCACAAGATGTGGACTATTATCTTATAGTAGATGGATTGGTTAGGTTTATAGACATGATATATGTGAGAGACAATAGTGAGCTCAAGAAGCTGATCTAGAGGGAGTTTCACACGAAAACATATTCAGGTCACCCAGGTTATCAGAAGAAATTTACAAAGGTGAAGAAGTTTTATTATTGGTCAAATATGATGAAGGATGTGGTAGAGTTTATGGCCAGATGTTTGGATTGTCAATAGATAAAGGAAGAGTGTAAGAATCTAGCTAGATTGATACAGCCGATTGTGATTCCATAGTGGAAATGGGAGGTCATTTCCATGGACTCTATTATAGGTTTTTTGAAGAAAGTGAGATAACATGATTCCATCATGGTAGTGGTGGACATGTTGAAAAAGGTTGTGCACTTCATTCCAGTGAAGTCAACATTCTTAGCTAGGGATGTAGCAGAGGTTTTCATCAGAGATATGGTTAGTGTTACATAGTAATTTGTCACTGCCTTCACTCCCAGTCCTTCTTCTGTGTCATGTGTCCAAGTCAAACATGCTCATACTGAACAAATGCTCTCTTATGCTACCAATTGACCCACTTTTCCTAAGTTACTTGCCTCATCTTTACTATGGACTTAATATACGCGCTAAACGACGCTCATGAACAGTCCAGCCACGCTGCTAGCATGGAAGTACATCTGTTTCCTATGACGGTTCGATTTCATGCCCCGTCGTGAGGCTATTTGATATCTTTGGTGATGATCTGACTGGCTACATTGCTTACTAGCGATGTCAGTGCTGAGGATCTGTTATACACCCGTGATAATCTAGATTGGGCGAATTTATTCCAACAGTCGGCCTTCTGGATGACTCCAGACCTGGTTTTTGGCCTAGTTTGTATCACCCTTCCTTCCTTGGTATGGCAGTTCCGTCAATTTTGCTACCTTCCTTGGGGATAAGCTCTCTCTTCCACCTTTTATGGAGACCCCTTCTCCTATTTAAACACTCACCTTTGCTATGATCAGCTAGTTGGTAAATTCTTGGATTGAGCAATGCTGTTAGTGATTTTGGGTTTGGTAGATAGCTGGTGTGAGTGTGAACAAGTGTGGGAGTGTTGATAGCTTGTGGAAGGTTGTGAAGTGCCCTTGACTTTATGTAAAACTTGTGAGTGAGAGAGAGAGACTTTGCATGTTGGGAGATCCATCTTCAAAGAGTGAATGCTTGAAGAACATGCTGGCTAGATTCCTCTGAGAAGGCTTGCGACATCAAGACTCCGGTTGTAAGCTTGCTCTTATTTCACTATTAATGCAATCAATGATGTTTTCCTATGTCTTGTATGTAATTTACTTGATAGCTCATGAATTCTTGACTTTGTGAGTAAATAGATCATTGTTGTTTTCCAGTTACGGGCTTTGTTGTATTTCCTTTGCATTGTTTTAGGTTGATCACTCATTGAGAAGAAGGAATCAAAAGCTGGAGCAGTGCAACAGAACTCCATCAACCACCAGTTGAGGTAGGCCTCCAACTATGCCTGTTTAAGGAAATCTATTGTTGATCTATCCTTGTTTGTTACTAGACCCACTCTAGGGCTAGAGGGGTTTAAGGAAATCTATTGTTGATCTATCCTTGTTTGTTACTAGACCCACTCTAGGGCTAGAGGGGTTGCCTTTGTCCACAGAGGGAACACTTTCCTGCATCAATATTTGGCACTAACCGCTATTTGTGCCATCCAACGTTTCCGCCATTACATACTATTACGTACCACGATGATGATTTCTGATTGCAACCTGATAACGTACATTTTGTCACGTCAGTTATTGGGGGGCAAATAATCAAAGTGGATTTTCATCCTCCAAGAGTTCGACTTGGAGTTCACCACTGCCAAGTCTAAGAAATTCTTCGTCTTTGTTGAGTTGCTTTGCTCTTTGCCATCTGATACCGCGCCCTCTCGGTTAGAGGACCATATTTCGGATGAAACTCTGTTCTTGATTAGTACCCTTGATCCTTGGTATGGGGACATTATTGTCTATCTTAATACGTCCTCTTTTCATCCCGATTTTTCCAAGGATGCTCAGCGACGCATTCGCCATCATTCTCAACCTTATCGCATTATTGGGGACACCCTGTACTGAATCGGTGCCGACTCTGTTCTCCGCTGATGTTTAACACTCGAGGAAGCCGAACGAGTTCTAAATGATTGCCATTTTAGCGCCTGTGGTGGTCACATGTTTGGGTATTCCACTGCTCAAAAGATTCTCCGTGCTGGTTATTTTTGGCCCTCCATCTTCAAGGATTGCATTTTTGCCATTTGCTCTTGTCATGAGTACCAAATCTACCAACGAAAAATGTGTGCGCCTCCCGCTCCATTTCACTCTGTTGTTACCGTCTGCCCTTTTTCCAAATGGGGCATTGATTATATGACCTGTAACCCTCACTCAGCTTGGGGGCATGGGTACATCATCGTTGCCGTTGATTATTTCACAAAATGGGCTGAGGCGATGCCTACACTATCTGAAGATGGTCACACAGCGGTGCAATTTTTGTTCAATCATGTTATTTCACGATTCGGAGTCCCTCAAGCTATCGTCACTGATCATGGAAAACATTTCCGTAATCATATGATGATTGAGTTGACAACCCAGTTGGGCCTGTGACATGATAGCTCGACACCATACTATCCTGAGGCCAATGGTCAAGTGGAAGCTATCAACAAAGTTCTAGTTACAATGCTTCAACGCACTGTTGGCATGCATAAGTCCAATTGGCATGTGATGTTGTTCTCCACCCTATGGGCCTATCGAACGTCAGTGAAGGATGCCACGGGATTCACCCCGTTCCAATTGGTTTACTGTTTGGAGTCTGCCCTTCCCATTGAGTGCGAGATCCCTTATCTGAAATTAGCCGTCGAATTACTCCCCAACACTACTCCGGTCGAAGAACGCCTTCTCTATCTAGAGTGACTAGACGAAACCCCTCGACTAGCCTCTCTAGCTATTGAAGCACAGAAGAAGAGAGTAAAAACTCTTCGATCATACTTTCCATCCTCGTTCTTTTGTTGAAGGAGATTTAGTCCTGCTTTATGATCAAGTGAATGATAAATTGGGGGTAGGAAAATTCGAGCCCATGTGGCAAGGGCCTTATATTGTAAAGCGAGTTTTGCAAAAAGGGGCCTATGAGCTTATTGATTATGAAGGGAACCCTCTAGATAAGCCCTGAAATGGGCTTTATCTGAAAAAATATTACGCATGAACCCCATGCACTCTGATTTGTACATACATGTGTTCTCAGCAGGTGTGTTGTGTGTGTGTGTGTTTTCATGTTTGGCTTGGTGTTTAGGTATAATTTCCGCTTATTGTGCCTTTTTTCTTCATGTAGATGTTTGGTACACCTTACGTTGGTTTCGCTGATGGTGCTTGCTGTAGTACACGCAACCTGTCTTCTGTGGCATGGGTGATCTACAATCCTCACGGTGAGTTAGTAGACCTTCAAGGGGTTTGTCTAGGTTGTACCACAAACAATGTCGCTGAATATAGTGCTGTTATTGAATTATTGACCAAGGCTATTAACATCAGCATTCGTGCATTGGTTGTGAATCTGGACTCTCAGCTTGTTGTCCACCAGCTTAATGGGCAATATTCCGTCAGAGATCATCGGATTTTAAGGTTGTATTTACGTGTTAAATTGTTATAAAGAAGTTTTGATTTTATCACATATCAACACATTCCAAAACGATTAAACACGTTAACTAATGCATTAGCCAACCATGTATTAGACAGACATTTGCATAACATGTAATTAAAACAGCATATAGAAGCATCCAAAACACAATAATGAACCATAAGGAAAATATATATATATTATATATATATATATATATAAATATATATAATAAGATATAATATATATATATATAATAATATATATATATATAAATGATAATATATATATATATATATCTCGTATGGTGCACCTAGGCGCTCAAAAAATAAATGTATATGTCCAAATAGAGTCTGTGTTCTCCATACATCCAAGACACATGTCTCTCAAAAAATCAGTAGGAAATAAAGCCTAGGTGTCTACTTTGGTGGGTTATGCTCCCTATAGCACACCACTACTCGTGCAACTCGTCTCAATAGTCGGTGCACCCTAGGTATCACCCCTACTGTATGGATCTGGAACTCTATGGGGACCTCCTCAATCCCCATGTAATCAGGGATCCCCGCCATTAGATCCTCGAGATTCTGGGCCACTGTCTCTATCGAATCGCTAGGTGGACGAGCTAAGGCTAGCTATCTGATACCCTGTGGGTCCCTCCATGCCTCTGGAGCCAATCCTACATGCCTCACTGGTTCCACATTTGAAAATACCATAGAGTACCTCATTAGGACATATGCATGAAAAAATAAAAAAAACATCATAAAAAATAAAATACAAAAATAGTGTGATCAAGTGCTTTACCACCATCATCCCACTTCTCGCCAAGGGGCAAATGCATGTTGGTATCTCCACAAATGTCCATCCCAGCATAAGGCCAATCCTCAACAAAGATCGTCTGGCACTCCAACCACTCACGGAACAATATTCCCCATGACACTAGGTGATTTCCACCTTCTCGTGGCATAACATGGGCCCACCGTGTGATCCTAGTTTCCCGCGGTCTGGGCGCGTCCAAGTCCATATCTTGCAACTGCAGTGCCGACACCTGCTCCAGCATGAGCGGGATCAAGATGGAACCGTAGCCAATTTTTTTCATCTCTCCTCGATGATAATTGGTAAGTTGTCTCTTCATGTTGGCCGTCACTATTTCCGCCCAGTTGAACATGGTTGGATTAAGGCATTCGAGAGCCAACCAGAGTTGGGTATTCGATGCCTCGTGTTGGTCTTGGGAGCCTGCTACCCTTGTTACCATAAATAAAACTACACGAAGAACCACGTCTTCCACCGTCGAGATTGCCACCTTCCTGCTCTTTGTTTTGCATGCCCGGGGGCACACTCTTGCCATCAGCATCTCTAGAGATTCACCCCCGGGGCATTGGCCCTCTAGGATCGACCTCTCACCACGACTGGACAATCCGGTCAAAAAATAAATGTCTATCGCATCGAACTCAATGTCTTGGCCTCAGATTATGAATTTCCCGTCTACTGGGTTCCATGCACGGATTATCAGCTCTAGTAGATTGGGTTGAGACCGAAGGTGCAGAGTTAGGAATAATTTTAGCAACCTGCATGCACGTAAGGCATTTCGACACCCAGCATCAGCAAAAGCTTCCTCATCATTAACATTGTGAGTTCATTCTTGCCAAACAAATGACATGATGCCTTTCATGACGAGAATAAATGAATTAGAACTTCGTTTGTAAATTTCAATCCATAATTTGCACAAAAAATTAGTTTTGCGTCACCATCACAACTGTTTTTAAAACAGTTGCGATGGCGAAAAGTTGGCAGTTCTTTTTTCTCGTGGTCATCGCGAGAATACATCATATTCTTGCAATGATCAGAAATGTTACATGTAAATTGCACTTGGTCATCGTGGACTCGAGCGACATACTCGCGATGAACGAGTGGTGGAATCTAACTCAAAAATCCACCTAAACTTACATGCCTAATGCTAAAATGCATGAAACAACCATTGAAATCAAATGCAGGAAGAAGTCTACTTACTTGGTAGAGGTTTCACGGCGAACCGTTGATGAATAAGGCTGGAATTGGCTTGAGAAATTCGCTCTGGATGGTGCTCCAAATGCCCCAATGGTAAAATGAACAGTGCAAATGGTAAAAACAAATGAATTACCCGCCTTTTTATAGTAATCTTTTGAAATATTAAAATTTTTTACTTTAGAATGTGGGTATTTACCATTTTGATTGCATGGTTGATTGGAGTTTTGGTTTCTAACTATGTTGCTTCATATATTAATCATTTATGTCGAATGGATTTTACGTTTGACGTGTCTTGTGCAGAACTATAAGTCGTGGAGTTATGTCATAGTTCACATGCACTTGGTCCATAAAGTCATCTTTAATGCTCTTTTCCGACTTAAAAGATGAAAAGATAGTCGAGTTGTCGCTTTCGAATCGTTAAACAGAATGAGAGGCGATCTGCTTTAAAGCTCTTTTTCGACCATGTAAACATGAAAATATTGCTAAGCTTTTGTCGTTTTAGGCTCGTTATTGGTTACGAAACGGCATGGTTTCGATTGCTTTTCTACTTTTTCAGGTCAAGGTCACTAATTGTGAAAAGTACTCCTTGATCGTAATGGTCAAGCGGTTCTTTCGAGTATCGTTTTATACTTTTTTGGGCTCAAGAGACACAAATTTATGAAAAAGGAACTCCCTGGAGTTTTCTTGTTCATGTCTTTTTCAAACTCTCTAAATATGAAAAAGACTCCGAGTTTTACCTATGACGGACTCTTTAAACCCTGACAACATTGGACTTGTCACCATGATGAGACTCGAGCTTCTCCTCCCTAGGGCTTGTTAAACTATTACTAGGTCGAAATTATATTACAAGCATATGTTATCCCGTTCAAGCTTGTTTTTAAAAATAATTTGGGTACTCGCCGGCAATGGTGGGGGAAAATTTGGAAATCATCATTGGTTGTTTATGGTAGCTAGTCACTCTTGAACATCGACACTTTTTCTTCTTGTCGGGTTGGGTTATCCGTACATCGTCATTTGGCCTTCCGCGGGTTTGGGTTGTCATTTAGCCTCATTCCATCTGATCTATGCTGTCTCATTAAGCCTATGATCCTTTGGTACCTGAATACTACCACCCTCCGGAGTCGTGTCACTGACATGTTCAAGAGTATAATCCTTCTACAATTTACACCCTTGTTTTCCCATGATACTCTGTTTCATCATCTACCACTTGTTCCTTGTCTCATGTCGTTGATGGGGGAAAAATTATGGCCCTCCTGCGATGGATCGTCTCCTGTCGACATCAGCTCATTATCTAGGAGATTGATCTAGAGATCCCTTTTGGTACCTTGGAGCTTGCATGCCTTAATGGCAAGTTCTTCGTGCTTGACAGTTAACTTACATCATTGGTCATCGATTGGGTGATTCCACGAGTGTTCAACATAAGCTCATTCTTCGCACTTCGTTGATTGTACTGGACAGTACCTTGAGAGCCATTAGCATTATTGGTGGTTTTTCTCGCGCTTGTTAATGGTTTGCATCATCGACCAGTAATCAAGCAATTTTCTCTCATGCCTGACTTCAACACCTCTATTCACCTATTAGAATTTGTACTATGATTGATTGGGTTCAAGACCCCGAACTTAGATTACATATGTTCGGGCTGCACGGATTGGTTTGTTATTACATGTCTCATTGATGGATGGCTACGACCATACCTGAGTCTTCATGGATGGCTGTGACCATACCTTTATCATTATCATGGTATTATTAGCTGGATGGCTATGTCCTTACCATAGACCTAGTTCGTATGTCTTTTGGATGGCTGCGTCCATGCCTAGACTACATGTATTTCACTATCAGATATATCAGTTGTACTTGTGCCTGCAGGTTCTTTCGGATGGTGTTCCAGCTCAGTCAGTTTCGTAAATCATTTCACCCCTCCCACTCTCTCAGGCTTCATACTTTAGGGGGCATTTGTTACACAGTAATTTGTCACTTCCTTCACTCCCAGTCCTTCTATTGTGTCATGTGTCCAAGTCAAACATGCTCATATTGAACAAATGCTCTCTTATGCTGCCAATTGACCCAATTTTCCTAAGTTACCTGCCTCATCGCTACTATGGACTTAATATACGTGCTAAACGACGCTCATGAATAGTCCAGCCATGCTGCCAGTGTAGAAGTACATTTGTTTCCTGCGATGGTTTAATTTCATGCCCCGTCACGAGGCTATTTGATATCTTTGGCGATGATCTGACTGGCTACATTTCTTACTAGCGATGTCAATGCTGAGGATCTGTTATACACCTGCGATGATCTAGATTGGGCAAATTTGTTCCAACATGCGGCCTTCTGGATGACTCCAGACCTAGTTGTTGGCCTAGTTTGTATTGCCCTTCCTTCCCTGGTATGGCAGTTCTGTCAATTGTGCTACCTTCCTTGGGGATAAGCTCTCTCTTCCACTTTTGATGGAGACCCTTCTCCTATTTAAACACTCACCTTTGCTATGATCAGCTAGTTGGTAAATTCTTGGATTGAGCAGTGCTGTTAGTGCTTTTGGGTTTGATAGATAGTTGGTGTGAGTGTGAACAAGTGTGAGAGTGTTTATAGCTTGTGGAAGGTTGTGAAGTGCCCTTGACTTTATGTAAAACTTGTGAGTGAGAGAGAGACTTTGTATGTTGGGAGATCCATCTTCAAAGAGTGAATGCTTGAAGAACATGCTGGCTAGATTCTCTGAGAAGGCTTGCGACGTTAAGATTCCAGTTGTAAGCTTGCTCTTATTTCACTATTAATTCAATCAATGATGTTTTCCTATGTCTTGTATGTAATTTACTTGATATCTCATGACTTCTTGAATTTGTGAGTAAATAGATCATTGTTGTTTTCCAGTTACGTGCTTTGTTGTATTTCCTTTGCATTGTTTCAGGTTGATCACTCATTGAGAAGAAGGAAGCAAAAGCTGGAGTAGCGTAACGGAACTCCATCGACCATCGATTGAGGTAGGCCTCCAACTATGACTGTTTAAGGAAAGCTATTGTTGATCTGTCCTTGTTTGTGGCTAGACCCACTCTAGGGCTAGAGGGCTTGCCTCTGTCTACAGAGGGACCACTTTCCTGCATCACAGTTATATTGCATGGTGTTCCAAAGAATATTGTGTCAAACATGGATGCAAATTTCACCTCCAAGTTTTGGAAGGAGTTGTTTGTATGTTTGGGCACAAAGTTGGCCTTCAATACAACTTATTGTCTACATATAGACAAACATACTGAGAGGGTCAAAAGGGTATTGGAGGAATTCTTGAGGATGTACATGATGCATCGAAATTAAAAGTGGGAAGAGTATCTTCCATTGGTAGATTTCTCTTACAACAATGGGTATCGAGAATCTTTGAAGATGAGTCCGTTTGAGGCATTGTATGGGAAGAGTTGCAATACTCCCATCATATGTTGTGATCTGGTTAATAGGGTGTTGATTGGACCAGACATGTTAGCTAAAATGGAACAAGAAATGTAGGTAATCAAGAATAATTTGAAAGAAACACATGATAGGTAGAAGAGCTATGCAAATGGGAGTAGGTTGTTCAAGGATTTCCAGGTTGGGGAACAAGTGTATTTGCACATCAAACCGAAGAAGAACTCCTTGCGGAATGGATCATGTGACAAGATGGCACCATAGTTTTGTGGACCTTTCAAGATCATTAAGAGGATTGGGGCAGTAGCCTATCGACTTGCACTACCTGCAATAGTGAAAGTCCATGATTTTTTCCATGTGACATTTCTTAAGAAGTATGTTAAAAATGTTGATCATGTGATTGACTAGTTTGTATTGTAGGTGGAGCTAGATGGAGAATTTTGGCTAGAACCTTAATGTATATTGTAGAGAAAGGTGCTCATGCTCCAGAACCGAGCAATCGAGTAGGTTAAAGTGTAGTGGATGCACTTTGGGCCTGATGAAACTACATGGGATATGGCGGATCAGATGCAGGCTATGTATCCTTCATTGCTTGCCGATTGAGGAAAGGTAGTCATGGTATGATGTTTTGGTATACGATTGGCATATGTTTTGGTGTGATGTTTAGGTATATGTACATATGTACATGGCTGTAAATACTAGCATGAGATATCTTATAAAGCTCCAATAAGCAGTATGGTTGCCATGTCATTATAGTTGTCTTGTTGGTGCGACATTTTAGCAAGGTGGTCAATGTAAATATTGCATCGAGCTATGTTATAAAGATACATGGGAAATATATTTTCTTTTTAGTTGTTTTACTGAGGTATAGGTGTGGTTGAACACCGAGGATGGTTTCCCCCAAGGGAAGTGGTTTTGTAACATCCTTGGTAAAAATTCAATGTACTAAAAGTTAATAAAGGAAAATAATAACCATGGTTGATGGGACACTTTTTCCAAGTTGAATATTGGGCAAGACATCCTAGTGTGGGTGTTCATTGGTTTATTATGGCTAACAAAATTGGAAAAGGAAATGGATAAGGATTTAGAAAAGAAAAATGGCATTTTTGGCACATTTGTTTATGAAAATTATGGAAATTAGGAGAAAAGGAAGGTGGACAAAAGTGACAGTTTGAAAAACCTACTAAAATAAAAGAACAATCACAACCAAAAGTAAGAGATTGTTGATGATAATTTTCTCTGACTATAGGCATAGATTGAACATTGCATAGGCACTATCTTAATGGACTTGTGCTATGTCTATTCAAGCTTGCATAAAAGAGTGTGCTCATGAACTTGTCGTGGATTGAGCATGTGTTAGTAGGTGACTTTGACACTTAAGAACTGAGAAAAAGACTATAATACTCAACAAAGCATCAATTGACCATAAAGTGACTAAGGAATGAATTATGGACAAGGAAAATGAAGGAAGTTATTGGGAAATTGAAGCAATATAAAAGTTTTGAGAAATTAGTGAGAGTTAACAACTATAAAACATTTATTTGTTTTGAGATTGAAGTTGATCAACTCATTGTATTTTAGTTATTCATCTCATGTGTCCTAGTTATTGGCACCTTTCTCACTACAAATCCACGGTCCCTAAGATCTCATATATCTTCATTGAAAAAGGGAAAATGTTACCTCAAAAACTATATTATACTTTTATTCTTTGTGCATAATTCTCACAACAAATTGCACTAGGCGCAGGGTGCAAGATCTGGAGGCAGACATTAGGGTCCTTAGGCACTAAGAGTGCATAGTGCTCTATCATTGAGAGATGATCTCTTATTTGGGTACTTGTCTCATTTTCAAGGGATAGGGATTAACATGCTTGTGAACTAGTAGTGCACTATGCACTACTCAAGGAAAGGATGCTAGTGGTTGGTGCAGGGTGCATTTTCAAGGAGGAAGGGGGTCGAGATTGTGCTTTAGAAGTGCACTATGCACTCTTGAGGAAATAATGTCCTTGTGATGGGTGCATGTCACAGGTCAAAGGAGAAATGGTTAAGGACTAGGATGTAGAAATCCACAATGCACTAGCTAAGGTATAGAGCATAGATACTAGTTGTAGTCAAGATTGATGGTGCTAGAGGAATTTGAGCTATGACTGTAATGTGCTAGGATGAAAAGAATAATGGATAGTTAAGTTTTAGTGTAGTCAAGGATTCTATATATAGGGGTCCTGATGCTATGTACTTATACTGCGTGACAAAAATAATCAAAAGGAAGAACATACGGATATCACACTTGCACTTATCAACAAAACAAACATAGCATTATAAATCTAAGTTGCATGGATGTGCCACAAGGAGTTTTTTGGATAGAGTAGGGTGAAGTTGGGATGGATAGAGGTAAGAGTATCCCTGTGATGCTTTTGTTTTGCGTGAGTACAACAAGCAAGGTAAGGACTTAGTATTGACACAAGCGCAGTTCATAACAACCAAGATATATGGTTGTGGCTCTGTAATGTGTCAGCTCACTAGAAAGAGGTTGGGCCGAGTATGGCACAACAATCAAATTTCATAGTGATAGACAAGAAATTATAGGACACTGATTTGCAAAAGTACGATGAGGTTGAGAGTTAGGAAAATTTATCAAAGTAAATCATATTGAGAATTTCCAATTGGATGAAAGATCCATCTATTGGCTAAGTGGAGAGAGGGTTTTGGTTAAGGTTGGATGAACAAATCATGAAAACCCAGTATATGCAATAACCATTAACATGAATACTAAGGGTTATGGAAGAACAAAATAAATATAATGAAAAAATTGTATAAATCAAGAGACAAGATGCCAATTGCAAGTTCAAAGCGTGAAGGGTGAGAGAACTACTTAGACTAAATGTGCTAGTGTAGTCACGATCCATATGGATAGGAAAAGAACTCTGTAAAGAAAAGGTGTGCACTTTCACTTCAAGATGCTATTAGGAACATAGTAATTCAATAGGCTTTTCTCATGGAGAATGCAACTGCAGTAATAACAAAAGGTGTTCTAGGCTTGAAAGTAAGCTCTACAGTTAGAAAGTGCAATTTCGCTAGCCAAGAAAGGTGTGCTATGCTTAGAAATTGTGATTGTGATCAGATTGGATGTAGTTGGACTTATGACAAGAAAACATTAAAATATTTTAGAAGACTATTCATTTTATGTGATCACAAAACACAAGCCTTAATTTCTAGCATTCGCCAAAATAATCTTCAAAGTTTGTGTTTCCATATGCTCTCCATCACATGTGCAACCTTAGCGCTTCAACATTATTTTCTTGTGACTAGCTCATTTCTTATGGATTTCTTGATAGAATTATATGAAATTCCATATGCGCATTTCATAAACCGACCTCCTC
This sequence comes from Pinus taeda, assembly GCA_000404065.3. Taxonomy (NCBI): domain Eukaryota; kingdom Viridiplantae; phylum Streptophyta; class Pinopsida; order Pinales; family Pinaceae; genus Pinus; species Pinus taeda. Next base: position 173,641 of record APFE030747618.1, on the reverse strand, counting down.
CATCAACGAATTCAACACTCAAGCATATGATTGAGAATGGGATTGATATGCAATGCATTTCCTAACATGATGTTACAATAATGTGACTTGAGATGCTATGAAATACTCAATAAAATGAAAATGGAGATGCAAATACAATGATGGGAACCAAGGTGATGTATGGCCAACAACAAGATGTGCATGCCTATAATTTTCATATCATAACATATGGATTATGTTGCCTGAAAAGACATCATGAAATTATAAACTTCACAAACCCTAAGGCATTAGATAGGAGACGAACCAAGATGGAAAAAATGATATGCATGTACAATGTGCATTGTAAACATGAGAATAGGGTTTGATGGGAACTTGTCATGAGAGATTTGATCACATTGAAATCACCATTGAAGCCTTGGAAATCAAACGGGGACCCAAAATTTGGGTATTGTCAAAATATTCTGGTTGTTGTTGTAGCGAATACAACAAATGGAAAACCACTGGTAGAATCCAAAATCTCTGCGTTAGTCCCTCCAATATATTGAGTCTTAAAGAAGATGAAAATAAGTATTGAACTAGATACCGTGAGTCCTGCTTGAGTTACTAGACCATTTATAGATATTCCATTCATTTAGCCCTTAGTTAGGTATTGTTAGTTCTAAACACCAAATCAAGCATTCACACATCAATTTTCAATAATGATATAGAGAACATAACAGAGGGATTATTATATTTAGAATTTAAAATGGGCTTTTGGTGTTACTCTACTTCCAATAGGCTTGTTTGACATATTGGCAAAGTCACTCAAGGAATAAAAACCATTTCTTTGCTTCCAAATAGCTTGTTCAGTAACATGACAAAATTTCTTGCATCACCTCTCTGCGCAAGAATCCTTTCTCCTCTTTCACCCTTTATTTTATCTTTATTTTCTTTTGGATGCACTTTGGAAAAATTTATTCAAGCGTTCATTGTACCAGGGAATAAGGAGGATCCCGACATATTTTACGAGAAAGAGAGGTTTTTTCTTGTTCGATAGAAACTAAAATATTTTCTAAGTTAGGTATGTCTTCATGTAATGTTTCCACATTATGTCTCCAACCGATGAGTGGACAATGAAAACACAACATGCAATAACAAGACTAGATCAAAAACAAGCTTCAGGTTATAGATAGAGGTATCATGAATGGATGAGATTTCCCCACTTCCATCCAATCATATTTTTCTTTATAATAAAGTATATTCATGCATTAACATAGGGGCCAAGGTTTGAATACCTGTAACTACAAGAGTTTGCCTCTTGAAGAGACCACAACAACCACCCACAACCAAAGGTTTGGGATTTGAGAAGTATGGATAAGGTGAGTAAGATGCATGGTAGAAGCTCCTTATGAATTTATTATGTACAAAATTGAAAAGGGAATATAGAGCACAAGGTTGAAATGAGAAGAAAGATGAAAAGTGCAAGAGGATGAATGTTGGATGTAACGCAATGCAAATCAAATAGAAAATAATGGTAGAATGCAATTAAGAATGAAAAATTTATGAGATGTAATGAAATGCAAGTGTTGAGCCTCAAAATGACTCTTTCCCTAGCAACTCTTCTCATTCCTTTTCTTTGCTTTTCCATAAGAAAGATTCATTCTCATCATTAACAACTGGTATATACTATCTTGAGGAGGACATTTAGTGATTTACATGTTATGCTTTTTATGTTTTTCTATTTGAATAAATTTTTGTATATTAGCTACGGAACACAGCCTATTTTGCAGCTAACCAGCTATTTCAGAACTACCTCCATGCTCTAACAAATTCCAGGTGTCAGAAGGAGAAACTAGCCACATGGGTAGCTTTGAAATCATCATGACATGGACCCTGTCCTATTCATTCAACCCAAATTGACAAAGAAGATGGCATAAGACCATGGTCAATGAATAAGTAAACTCAAAGAGATCGAAGGTAACAAGACTCTATTTCATGGTTAATTAATGCATTTCACAGTGATGGGAAGCATTATCCAGAGAAACTACCTGTACCTACAGACTCCAACAGCCACCTGTTTAAATGAATCCAACAGTCACCATGTCTTGGATTGATTTCTCCAGTAGCCAAGGAAGGAATTTTTCATATCTGTCTTCTATGTGTTTGGTTGTAGCATGCTTTTCTCCACAAACAGTTATATGATTTTTCTTATAAATACCTGTGTAGGGGATCGAAGAAGTTAGTAATAGTTTTAATGTGAAATCGAAGTTCTAGACTCTATAATTTCTAGGAGTTTTGTGCCTTTGTTTTAATATGAGAAGAATGCATGTTTTTATGAACATCTGAAGGAGTTTTCTTGGAGTTGATTGAGCAAGCATAGCCTAATCAGTTTCAGAGGGCCCCTACACTAAAGAAGGTTTCATTTTATTTATTTTTCTTCTTCTTGTAAATTTATCATTTTCTTTCTAAAATAGTGTTTATAATCATTTTTCTTACTAACAGTGTTTATAATGCAATTTCTATTATTTTCTTACTAACAGGATTTATAATTTAGAGAAATTTCCATTAGCTTGATTTCTTTTTAGTTCTTATCAGTAGTTTAGAAGATAGAAATCAATAGTGTAATCTTGTTTCTTCAATTAAAAACTAGCCTTGTTTCAGGATGAGAGTAGGATTGAAGAATGATAAGGATACATTGTTGGATAGTTTACTTCATTCACTGTTTTGCTAGTTTAAATTCTCAATTAAACTGATCAGTGTCATTTACTGTCTTTTCCATTTCATTTTTAGTTTAAAATACTATCTCATGGTGTTAATGAATGTTTATGGAAAACCCTTCAAGTTGATAATTCATCCTTAACTAAGTGGTTGAACATTTAATCTATGCAACGAGTTATTTCTGCATCTTTGTATTTTCTTTCTCTTAGATTAATGAAGTATAGAATTACTTAAATGTCATCCCAAGGAGACTTTCTCCCAAAATTGAGAGGCAGAGTGACCAAGCATTTCATTTAGTTTTATTTTTGTAATTAGTTAGACATCAATTGCAATTTCACTTTGAGTTTTAATTCATGATTCGGAAATAATGGTAAAATAAGAATAGAAACTTTGTTTTCATTTCTTTCTTAGCTTTGTTTCCATATCTTTCTTAGCTCTGTTTTCATTTATTTCTTAGCTCTATTTTCATTTTTAGATTTTGAGTAGTCTTTAAGAAAGTTAGATTTAGTTTTGATAAATTTACATTGTAAATCATTAGGAATTAAAAGACCAAAAACCCCCAAAACAACATAAAACATAAAAACAACAAAGTAAGAAGGGTTAGCTAGCACAAACAGTGCACTACACTTCATCAGTTTACAATACCCAGATTGATAATTTATGTAGAGCAATTTAGGACACTAAATTGACCAAACATTTTGGCGCCATTGATGGGGAAGTGTAACTAGGTAGCCTTGTCTCTTACATTAAAAAAAATTGATATGCATAGAGAAAGAGACTCTAGGGGTAGATTTATAGCTAGAGGCAGGAGTTCAATTCCTACAACACCACCCACTCCACCAAGAACAAGAAAAGATACACCTCCATTCGAAACTCATACTCCTAGCCATAGAACTCCTGATGTTCTAGGAGAAGAAATCCAATCAAAAGAATCTCCTACTTCATCTACCAAGTCAGTCCAAGGGGAGAAAAATCTTGAATCTCCAAGAACAGGAGTAGCTTTTTTCACCTCCACAGGGGAGCACATTTTAATTGAAGAAGTAGGAATACTTGGTGAGGAAGAAGAAGTAGAACCTCTCTCCCTTATCCCATTGATAGAAGAACTAGAGGAGGAGAAAGTAACCTTGCAGGTTGAACCCTATACTGACCCTGAAGAAACTATAATGGAAGAAGAAGGAGAAGATGGAGAATTCACACTGTTTCGAGGAGGGGGTAGAGGAAGAGGTAGAGGAAATAATGGAGGAGGTAGAGGAAATAGGGAAATAGATAATTATTTTGGATTCCCTATAGTGGAAGAGGAAACAAATGCCACAATGAAAAATATCTCACCTTCTGTCCTCCCAAACTTCCATGGGTTAAAAAGTGAGGATCCTGAAACATTCTTATTTGAGTTTGAAGTTTTGTGCAGAACCTATGACTATCTAGAAGACTCTCAAAAACTTAAGTTGTTCCCTTCAACACTGAAGGGAACTGCTTTGAAGTGGTTCATGGGGTTAGTCACAAAGTCCATTAGAACATGGAATGACATGAAAAAAATGTTTTTGGATAGGTATTTGGATTATTTCATGCCCACCAATCACAAATATGAAGTGTTCAAAATGAAGGAAAGAGAGGATGAAAACTTAGAGGATTTGATTGAGAGATTCAACTATAATTTGAAGAGAGCAAAGATGGAAAATTTAGATGAAGACACCTTACAAGATCTTTTACTAAAGGCATTAGAGATGAATGGATAGATATCCTTAACATGATGGGGAATGGAGATATCTCTCAACTCCCATTAAGTGATATAGGAGAGCAATGTATTCATCTCTCAAGAGGAAAATCTAAAACTGGGAAAGGTCCAAGAGATCCTTCTCTTTCTAGAGTAAACAAATCTGCAACTGAATTTGTAAGTAGGGAAGAAATTGGTAATATGCTTGATGAATTTAAAACTTACATTCTAGGGAGTCTTAGTGAGAAAATAGACACCCTTAAGTTGTAAAACAAGCATAAAACTGAGGCTGATGCTTTAGCCATTTTTTGTCCAAAATGCAGAAAAAAATGCTCTAAGAGGATGACCTTTGGATGCAAAAGTTGTAGAAACTTGTATGATTTGCTCAGAAAGCCATGAGACCAAGGGTTGTCCTTCAATTCCAAGTCGTAAGGCTATCTTTCAAGAGGAAACAATCCTAGATTTTGCAAAACCTCTTTGTTTAGTTGTAGAAAACCTTGGCAGGGGCCACAAAATCAGGGATTTAACAATCAAATGTATCTTCAGTCCGCACCAAATTGGAATTCTTGGCAGAAACCTTGGCCTCAACCTCAACCTCAACCTCAACCGTGGGTAGAAGGAGTACAAAATCCTTATGGGAGATTTTTTCAATATTACCAATATCCTCCATCATATCAGAATTATCCTCCCCCACACATTTCACAACAAAATCAGTAGCCACAACTTCAAAATTAGAAACCTCAACTTTCATTACCATTTCCACAACAAAATCCACAACAAAACGTAAGTCCTCAACCCTTACTGCCATTTCAGCAGAAACCAAATAAGCTACCTGCCCAACCATTACCAAACCCCGACAATAAAAATCCTTAGAATACTTACATGGTAGAAGGACAATAATTTCCAACCTATATGATTACTCCTCTAGATCTTAATGATGTTCAACTAAGATCTGGTAGGATATTAGAAAAGGAAAGACCTTCTGTAGTTATTCAAGAACAAGATAATTCTGAGGAAGATTCTCTAAAGGTTAGTAAAAGTTTTGAGGGAACATCTCTCCAAAACCAAAACATTGAAAAAGAAAAACAAAAAGAATCAGTGAACACAACTCCTATCTTTGAGCAACCATCATCTACTTCTACACCTCCTTTTCCTGAAAGATTACAGATTAACAAAGGAGTAGAAAAGCAGATTATGTTGCCCAATTATGATTTTCTAGATTAATTGAAGAATGTCTATATCAAAATTCCTTTTCTAAAAGCCATTAAAGGGATTCCAATTCTAGCCAAAATAGTAAAGGAGTTGAGCATAAAGAAACCAGGAAGAAAACAAAGGAAACAAAAAGAATTCACCTGGTAGGAAAAATAGCAGACATAATGATGGGAAAATTGCCATACAAAAATATGTGGATTTGGGAAGTCCAATTGTGAAAATACATATCAATGGAGTTGAAATTCCAAATACATTGATTGCCTTAGGGGCAGTAATAAACATCATGAGCAAACAAACTATGGAGCAGCTCAAGCTTCCTAATCTTCTTTACACACCTACCTTACTACAACTAGCAGATAGATCAGTAATCAAACCAGATGGAGTGTTAGAAGATATTTCAGTATCCTTAGATTCTTGGGAATATCCTCTTGATTTCATGACCTTAACTCCCAAGAACAATCTAGGAGGACATCCACTCATATTAGGAAGAGCTTGGCTGGCCACAGCTGATGCTTTTATTAGCTGTAGATATGGTGACATGTATATTTCTAAAGGTAATTCAACAAAAAAATTTACTTTATATCCTCCAACAAAAGCAATCACAGAAATATATGACAAAGAATGGATTGATGATGAAGATGATATTCAGCCTCTCTTTACTATTTTAGATATTAGTGAAGATAGTCAAATTTTAAATACATTGGAAAATTTTGAATCATCTTCACAATATGACCATGAGAAATTTCAACAAAAATCTGATGTTGAATATTTGTCATCTAGGCAAATGTCTTTCTATTCTATGGAATATTTTGGTGGCTCTACAATTGAAATTTTTCTAGGTATGACATTCAACATAAACAAAACTTGGAGAAAATACAACAAGAAGAGCTACTCAAAACATTACAAAAACATTTTGCTGCATTTGCATGGGAATACACCAACATGAAAGGCATTAGTCCTAAGACTTGTATTCATCACATCTACATTGAGGAAAATTGTAGACCTATTGAACAACCTTAGAGAAGGATGAATCCGAATCTTAGAGAGATTGCGAAAGAAGAGCTCCAAAAATTACTGAATGTAAACTTCATTTACCCAATTTCAGATAGCCAATGGGTTTGTCCTTTGATAATTGTTCCTAAAAAGAATGGTAAATGGAGGGTGTGCATTGATTATCAAGAACTGAATAAAGAAACCCTTAAAGATAATTTTCCTTTTCCTTTTATAGATCAAGTGTTAGATACATTAGCAAGTAAGAAGTATTTCTCATTCTTGGATGGTTTTAGTGTTTATAATCAAATTCAGGTAGCACCTAAAGATCAGGATAAAACCACATTTACTTGTCCATGGGGAACTTATGCCTACCGAGTACTTCCGTTTGGGTTATGTAATGCACCTGCAACATTCCAAAGAACAGTACTAAGAATTTTTTGTGATCTAATACATGATTGTGTAGAGGTATATATGGATCATTTTACAGTCTATGGGAATACATTTGAAGAAGCTCTGGGGAATTTGGAAAAGTTTTTAAAAGATGTAAATAAGAAAACCTTTCACTAAGCCATGAAAAATGTTTTACGATGTTTACATAAGTTATTGTTTTAGGACATCACATTTCAGGAGATGGGATTAAAGTTGACAAATCTAAAGTTGAAGTCATCTCTAAATTATCAATTCCAAATTTTCAAAAGGATGTTAGAATTTTTCTAGGATTTATATGATAATATAGAAGGTTTATAGAAAATTTCACTAAAATAGCATCCCACTCTTCAAATTTCTTACTAAAGATTGTGAATTCAATTGGAATTTTGATTGCTAGTTGGCATTTGAAACCTTAAAAACAAATTTTTTTGAAGCACCCATTTTAAGAGGTCCAAATTGGAAACTCCCTTTCCATATTTCAACAAATGCTTCAAATACAACTATGGGAGCTATATCAGTACAAAAAGATTTGATTCCTTATTCCATTTACTATACAAGTAAGAATTTGAATCCCACTAAATTAAATTATACCATGACTGAAAAGGAATTTTTAGCTGTTGTTCATGACATTAACAAGTTCAGACACTATATAACAGGCTATGAAACCTTTGTTCATATAGATAATTCTGAAATTAGATATTTAATGAATAAACCTATTTCTAATGGCAGAGTTACAAGATCGTTTTACTTTTGCAAGGATTCAACATTACTGTGCTAGATAGACCTAGAAAACAAAACACAGTTGCTGATTTCTTGTCCAAGATTTAGAATATCAAAGAAGATTCTCTGGTTGAAGATAAGTTTCCTGATGAATATCTTTTTGCAGTAACTACTCAATCTCCTTGGTTTGCAGATATTGCTAACTATTAGTCATAGGAAAGTTACCTTCGCATTTTTTTCCTAGATAGAAAAGAAAAATTATTCAGGTAAGTGCAAGATATTCATGGATCACTAACGAATTGTATAAAATAGGCCCATATCTTATGATCAGAAGGTGTGTCAGGGAAGATGAAATGCCCAAGATTCTCAAGGCATGTCATGATGAGCCATGTGGTGGACACTTTGCTAACAAGAGGACAGCTTATAAAGTCCTTTTTTTAGGATATTATTGGCCATCCATCTTCAAAGATGCTAAAGAATATGTTAGTTGATGTGACAACTGCCAAAGGGTAGGGAAACCTGCTCCCTCAAATGAAATTCCATTACAAATTCATGTACTCATCGAACCTTTTGAAAAGTGGGCCTTAGATTTTGTTGGGCCAATTAATCCTCCATCTAAGTAGAAGAAGTATATATTGGTATGTACTAATTATGTCACTAAATGGATAGAAGCCAAAGCATTAACTTTTGCTAATGAAAAATCTGTAGTGAATTTTCTTTTTGAGGACATCTTTGCTCATTTTGGTGTTCCAAGAGAAATTTTCACAGATCAGTGATCTCAATTTACATCTAACATGGTGGAAGGGCTTGTGGAAGAATACAATATCAAACATAGGAAATCTACTCATCATCCTCAAGAAAATGGTCAAGTGGAATCTACAAATAAAGTGATTGAAGGAATCCTCACCAAGACTGTGCATCTACATAGAAGAGATTGGGCGGAAAGGCTTCCTGAAGCCTTATCGGCCTATAAAACTACATGGAGGAACACAACGGAACATTCACCCTATGAAATTGTTTATGGGAAACAAGTACTATTCCCTATAGAGTTCCAAATAAGAACTTTCAAGATGGAAATCCAACTGGGACTAGATTTATCAGAGGCACAAAAGCATAGGCTGGAGCAATTAAATGAAATTGATGAAATCAGGTAAGAGGTAATTCAAAGGACTAATATAGTCCAACAACAGAGGGCTAAATGGCATGAAAAATATATCAAGGAAAAGAGGTTTCAAGTGGGATATTGGGCGCTATTGTTTGATTCAAATATTAAATATTTTCAAGGGAAGTTTCAAACTCATTGGCTTAGGCCATATGAGATTGAAAAAGTCTTTAGTAATGGAGTAGTGAGGATAAGAACAATCGATGAAAGTAAAACTCCTCTTCTTGTGAATGGTCATAGATTAAAGATATATTAGAAACCAATTTCAAAAGAGGAGTTCATTAAGATTTTCCAAGACAATGCTGAAATGAAGCTAGTGAAGAAGAATTCTTCTTCTCCACTAACTTAGTCTTTATTTTTCCTAAAAAAAGGTTTTTTTTTTTTTTTTTTTTTTATAAGGTTGAAAACCAATCATTGATTGGCATACTTATATAGAAAATATGGGGGTGAAAATCAGAGGTTTCTGAACACCCCTATATTTTCCATTTTCTTTCTTTAATTAGTGACAAAAAGCTACAATCACTCTGTATTTAGATTCTGCAAAATTCATCATCTCAATCTCACCTCACTCCGTTTTATTTTTTCAGTTTCATTGGTCATATTTCATCAATAAATTTTTCAAATTTTTATTATTATTATTATTATTATTTATTTATTTATTTATTTTTTTTTTTTTATCTTTCATTCCATTTTAATTTCATTGATCATCTTGTCTTACATCTCATTTCATTTCACTTACATAGCCATTTCCATTTCATTCATGATCCATAAGCCATATTTCACTTTCTTTTTCATGTTCTGCAACTGATTCTGTTCTGCAGTTAATCTATTTCTGCAGCTATGATTTGTTTATCAGTTCAGGCACAAGTGTACAGCTCATACTAAAATCATGTATACAGGGAATTGAAAAAAAATCAATTTTTGAAGACCAACCATGCTCAAGATACCTGTGGATCAACATCAAAAAAATTAGCAAGCGAAAGGTAAAGGTTCCAAAGGTAAATTCAAAGATTTATTTCAAAAAGCAATTTGAAAACATAAGTTTGTATAGTATGTATAATCACATGTCTCCTTAATCGACCATCATTTGATTTGACCGCCACTACATCTCTGCCATATCTTCCATCTTTAATAACAAACGGTCTCAATGATTCTTCCATAACAAATCTCCGCTTCAAACTCCATAACCTGTACTCAAACGATCCTCCACAACTCCACCAGTTGACGGTTAAGATGATGAAGTGACCTACCTATCTACGACTCTCTAAACCTTTACTGTCTATTATCCAAAGCTTTGATACCAAATGTTATGAAACCAGCTCAAGAAAAGATAGAAGAGATAGATCAACGCCTTAGAATTCAACCTCTTCAAGGGGGCAACCTCCTTTACATTACATAAATGAACAATTCTTGGATGATACAAATGAAAAGACCTCCTTTCTATATATAGGAGTCTAAGGGGTCATTATATAATCAGAGCCTACATAACACTAATAATGTAAGGGCACAATAATAACAATAGTGGGCTTATATGGGGTACAATAGTAACAATATGGGTACTACATGTGTACATCAATATAATAAGGGGGTTGTACTAATAATAATAATACGGGGTTACACTAGTAGTATGGGCCTAACATGCCCCTCTCCTTCAAAAAGTGTTGTCCTCAACGCTTGAGTAGTTCTTGAAGCTTCTGTATAAACTTCTTGTCCTCCGATGTGGAATATTGAGTGGGTAAGTTCTTCCACTTGATGAGATACTCTGAAATCGATTGATTTCGTAGCTATCGGGTTCTTGTTTCTGTGACTGCTCCAGGTTCCAATATGAATTTTCCTTCCTCTTCAATTTCTAGCAATATTGTTTGAATTGGGATATTTTGGAACTTTTGAATAAGTGGCCATACTTCTTCATCCTTCTTCGATTCATCCCTTGCTTCCATTTTCTTGAAGTGTCTTCCCATTCGGTAAGGTCGCCATTTTTTAAGTGCATGTAATATTGCCAACATTTCCTTCTCACAAATAGCTTGCTTGAGATGTAGCAATAAAAATACCCAATCACCTACATCAAAACATTTTTCACTACGATGTTGATCTACTTGTTGTTTCATTCGATTTTGCACCAAAATGGCATTATCCTTTAAAAGTTGGAGAACTTGTTGTTGATGCACGATGTGATCTTTCACCACTTGACCCTTTTTCTTCTTGATATGTCCTTCTATCTTTAGAGTTTGAGGAGTGATAATTTCTTCCAATCTTTTACAATATATGGTCGGATTCATTTCTTGGTGCTCGATGTGATCTTTCACTTCTTGAACATTTTACTTCTTGATATGTCCTTCTTTCTCGATAGTTTGAGGAGTGGTAATTCATGCCAATGCTTTACAAGATATGGTCTGATTCATTTCTTCTATCTCTGGGGTTGGATCCTGGCATATATCCTCTTCTTTTGATGTTTCTTGATCCTTTTCTTCCTCCTCTTCATACTCTATGTAAAATAATTTCTTATCAACACACTTATGACCTTTAGTGCATTTGTTATCACAATTGTAACAAAGCCCTTTTTCTCTTTTTTCTTCCAATTGTTGTGGTGTAACCCTTGTCGATTGAGGAAGGCTAGGAGAAACAACACTTCCATCTTCATCGTTGTGAGGGGTAGAATTCATTGTTGCCATAATTTTACTTTCTAGTATGTCACAAAGCCCTTTTACTCTTTCCAATTGTTGTGGTGTTGCTCTAAAGAAGGTGTTGCTCTTTGTATCTTCATAATATGTTATCATTTCCTCTGTGAGAATTGACCACGTAACAAGTCATTTACGAGAAAAAATCCCTTTATACCATAAAAATTGATCCAGTTCTAAATATGAAGATGCAATACATACCTTTTGTAGCAGTGGTACACCATGTAGATCAAAATATTGCTCCATCTGAAGTATCGAATTTACCGGATCCTTCCCATCAAACTTCCTCATCTTGTTTTTCTTGATTTTAGGAGCTCGATATTGAAACGACTATAACTCTGTACTTTCAGATATTGAATTTCTAAAATTATGACTTGCAGTAGCCATCTGTGTCCTCTTTCCAATGCCACCAGTTTGACCCCAATTGGATTCTCCAATGAAGAGTTATGCCAAATCTCCCATAGTAACCTGATTATAGACTAATTCAGTAGAGCGAGCTTATACGACGTGCCAAGTGTCCCTGTTTTGACCTTTGGCCCTGCAAATATATATACAAGAAACTATAGTCCATCCTATTTCTGTACCTTCTTACGAAATTTCAATCTGATGCTCAGAGAGAAAGTTATGACGATTTTCCCCAGGTCACCTGTTTTGAATGTAATTCAGGATTTTGCAAAAGGACCAACTTCCTCAGATCATATCGCCACAAATATAGTGCGAAAAGCTCTGAAACTTGTCTTCTCAAATGGGTTTTTTTTCCAACTTATGAAACGTCGCAGAAAAAAAGTTATAGCGAAAATTCCATGATGACCTATTTGGAGCAGCGAACCCCTAGAATCCAAAGCTCTGATACCAAATGTTATGAAACCAGCTCAAGAAAAGATAGAAAAGAAGATCAAC
>APFE030747618.1:85431-144191 GCA_000404065.3 Pinus taeda | reverse complement strand
CATGGATATATTTCCTTAAGAAGAAATCTGAAGTCTTTGATAGGTTTAAAGAATTTAAGGCTCTGGTGGAAAATTAGATAGAGAAGAAGATAAAGGTGCCGAGGACAGATAATGGTGGAGAATTTTGCAGCAAGTAATTTGAAGAATTTTGTAAGAAGTGTGGTATAGCACGACAGAAAACTACTCCATATACACCTCAGCAAAATGGAGTTGCAGAAAGAATGAACAAAACGTTGATGGAAAGGGCAAGAAGCATGCTTAGTGGTGCCGGGTTAGGACATGAATTCTGGCCAGAGGCGGTGGATACTACATGTTACTTGGTCAACAGGTCACCTTCATCAGCGTTGGAGGATAAGCCTCCACAAGAAGTATGGACTGGTAAGAAACCCTCTCTTTCACATCTGAGGGTATTTGGATGTGATGCATATGTACATGTTCCAAAGGAGAAACGAACCAAGTTGGATAGTAAATCTGAAAAGTGCATCTTTATTGGGTATAAGGATGGTTTAAAGGGTTATAATTATTGGAACCCAGTAACAAGGAAGGTTGAGTACAGTCGAGATGTGGTGTTCAGAGAGGTGAAATATGTTATTAAACATGAAGTCCAACCAAAGGAACCTGTGAAGATAGAGTTGGAACTAAAGGAGGAAGAATTAGACTTTGTAACAAAGGAGGAATCAAAAGATGAAGAGCCACAAACTCCAGCTGTGAGAAGATCAGTTCAAGAAAGAAGGCAACCAGAAAGGTATAGTCCATCTGCTTTCTGTTCAAATCTTTCTTTGTCTATTACTGATGATGATCCCAGAATTGTGAAGGAAGCAGTGGATTCAGAGGATGGAAAACTCTGGAAAGAGGCCATGGTTGATGAAATGGCATCTTTGCATAAAAATAAGGCTTGGGATCTGGTGGAGTTGTCGGCTGGAAGGAAACCCATTGGCAGCAAATGGGTGTTCAAGAAGAAGACAAATACAGAAGGGAAGGTGGAGAAATACAAGCTTGGTTGGTAGCAAAAGGTTATTCCTAGGTGCCGGGAATTGATTTTGGTGATATTTTTTCTCCTGTTGCCAAGGTAACTTCTATTAGATTACTTTTATCTGTTGCTGCTGTTGATTTTGAGGTAGAACAAATGGATGTGAAGACAACATTTCTTCACGGGGATTTGGAAGAGGAAATCTACATGAAGCCACCTGAAGGCTTTGCAGTGAAGGGTAAGAAAGAACTGGTATGCAAGTTAAAGAAGTCTCTGTATGGGTTAAAACAGTCACCAAGGATGTGGTATCAAAAATTTGATACATTTATAGGGGACTTGGCTTCACCAGAAGCAAAGCAGATCATTGTGTGTATTTTTAAATTAATTGGTGACCGTGTTATTTATCTGGTCTTTGTGGATGATATGTTGCTGGTTGGAAATGACAAAGAAATTATCCAGGATTTGAAGACCCAATTTTCCTCCAAATTTTACATGAAAGATCTTGGTGCTGCAAACTATATTTTGGGCATGGAAATTAAAAGAGATTGGGCAAAGAGGAAGCTATGGTCAAACTAGAGGAAGTATGTCGAGACAATATTGCAAATATTTAATATGCAAGATAGTAAACCAGTGAAGGTTCCTATTCCTATAGGTGTAAAGTTATCTATTGAACAATGTCCCAAGACACAAAAATAGGAAGAGAACATGTCCCGTGTTCCATATGGAAGTGCAATCAGTATCTTGATGTATGCAATGGTCTATACTATACCATACATTGCACATGCAGTGGGAGTATTGAGTAGGCTTATGTCAAAACAAGGAAAGGAGCATTGGACATTAGTGAAGCGGATTTTCAGGTATTTGCGTGGCACTAGTGATTATGGTTTGTGCTACCGAGGAAGACTAGGATTGGACAGAGTGTTGGATATTCATGGATTTGTTGATGCAGACTGGGGTGGAGATCTGGATCAGAGAAGATCTACAAGTGGTTATGTGTTTAACCTATTTGGAGGTGCAATCAGTTGGATGAGTAAGAAACAATCTGTAGTGGCACTATCAACTACAGAGGCAGAATACATGGCAACCACTCATGCAAGCAAGGAAGCAGTTTGGTTGTAGAGATTGTGTTCAAATATGGGGTTAGTACAGGGAGCTATAAGGATAGAATGTGATAGCCAAAGTGAAATGTTCTTGGCAAAGAACCCTGCATATCATTCAAAGACAAATCACATTGATGTTTAGTATCACTTTGTGAGGAATATGATAGAAGACAAAAAGGTGTTGCTAGTAAAGGTGGAAACTTTGAAGAATATTGCAAATCCATTGACAAAATCTGTGAGCTTTGATAAGTTCTCCTGGTGTAGAGAAACAGTGGACATTTCAGGGATGGAAAAATGACTAAGCTCTCTTGTGGCCCCCTCTGGAAAGAAAACAACAACTGGGAGAATGTTGGGTTGTGTTATATTCTTTCCATGACTAACCCACATAGTGAATTAGGGGGTTAGAGGGGGGCACGGAGCCCCCCTTTCGTTGCGCTGATTGCGTAGTGAGGGGGTCACAGGGGGGTTTGAGGGGGGCGGGTAGCCCCCCTCTATAGGGTTCGGGGCAGCGCCTTGGGAAATTTTTTTTTGGACCCTATATTAGGTTGGGCGAACATACCTATGGTTTTCGGTCCATGGTTTTGGACGTGATGGTTTTCAATCCATGGTATTGGATGCTTCAGCATGCATAAATATGTATTGTAACATTAAAAGGAACATAATGAAAAGTCAAGCTGGTAGTCCCAGTTTTGGGATCTTGTGGGAAAATCTCTGTGTATATGTGTTTTATGTGTTATGCTCTCACATTGTTTATTTTCTATGTTTTAGAATTCGTATGTAGGTAATTTCTGTACAGGGTTAAAACCTACAAATTTTAATAGGAAGAGATTCTACGGTCAATGATAATATTTGTCTCGATACTGAGAATGATAGGTCTTAAGGCTATGTAAATCCGTGACGGATATACACTCCAACCCTAGATTTAATACAAGGGATTTGAAAAAGGAAAAATTAGCTGAATCGAAATCTTCTATTAGATTAGAGACCCAATTTGACAATTAAGAAAATTAACTTTAAAATGTTGAACATCATTCAAGAATGAGCTTGCATCTAGTGAGAAAATGCCAAGAAAATAATTATGCAACGAAATCTGGAACTGACCTAGTTCGGGGATCTCATCAAGATTGCAAGAACTTGACATGACCATAAAAAATCTCAAGTGCTTCGAATCCCTGACAAGTTCTTGAACTTTGAAATGTTGGATGATTATATTTTGAGGGTGTAGTCAGATCAACATCTTCTTGTAGACAACTGTCATTGGTTATTTCAACAGGATCATTACTATTCAAAATTTAATTGTTGGAGTCGACAATTTCACTAGATGTTTCAACATTACCAAATAGATCACCCAAGTCATAAGATTATTCAGTATTTATAATCGAATATGTATAAATTAGAGATATTTCATGAAAAACCTAGGCAAGTGAATTAATCCCATCCAAATGGGAAATTGAAAATGATAAGAAAGACGTTCAGTGATTACACTATTTTAGTCTTCACGATGGGTGACCTTACCACCTTATGTGAACATGGAATCTAATTCATAAGATTTTGGATTTGAATGGTATGGAATATCTCAACATCAAATAATTCACTACATGTATCATGACTCAAGGGACGATGAGCTAAGGAAGACATTTAAGTGAGAAATTATTCTATGATTAAATTAGATTCAAAATTTAATCCTTCCAAATCCAAGGCTTCTTGAGAAACCAATATATTAGTCGATGTACCTAGGCATTCATAACCATATCTATTAAGGATACATTATCATAATAAAGGTTTCCCAAGCCTTAATCTTGGTTATGAGCTTTGAATTCATTTTAGTGGTTGCTAAGATCACATGATTCTTGATCAGTCAAGAGTGTAGAAACATCATATTGATGTAGAGGAATTTGAAAGAGGGAAGAGAGATGGGATGTGTTTTCATCCTTATGCTCATATACTTATGAGATATAGCCATCTTGAACCTGATCTCCATTTGAACTATAAAATCGAGAATCAAGAGTATCTGAGGCAATTGCTGGTGGAGTAGATTGATTAAGCTATTAAAGGTACAAAGAGCCATGAGGCGCAAACGATAGAGGATGAAAGGTATCCCTTGAAGAAGCAATACTTCCAAAAAAAATAAAATTCAATATTTTGATAATACACATTAATTTCATCTTGAGGAATCAAAGGATCGACCTTCACATTAGGCTCCATGAAATCATTAGAACATTCAAAGTTTTTCCAGATAAGATCTTTGATCATGGAAATAAGATGAAGATGGAAGAAGCGAATCAACAATTTGATTTTCAGATTTCTGAACTTCAACATCGGCACAAGAGACCACTTTTTTTGGTAAGGAAAAGGAGGAGAAGGGACAAAAGGGGTAGAAGATTCCTCCTGTGGGATTTGAGGTTCCCCATGATGGAAAAAAGTTGGAAAGACAAAATTTTGGATAAGACTTGTTTGAATTGGGATTTGAAGATCACCATTGTTATAAGATGATTCATTATTGATAGAGGATTTGGATTCAAATTATTTCAAAGAGATTTAAACCAAGCACCAAAATATTTTACCATGAAATCCCAACACACATTTTTTTTGAAAATTGATAGAATAGGTGAAGAAATATATCATCAAAAACCTCTAATGATTCATCATCTTTTATTAAGTTGATTTATCCTTTTGTACACATCTTGATAATCATACCTATCAAAATCTTGATGAATCTACTTGAATGAGTGGATATAAGCCATGGATACCGTGTGACACCATTGCTTGACATGACCTTAAAGCACGATGTTGAAAAATCTACTAAGGGCATATTTACAATGTATTCTAGTAGAATGACATAATTAAATAAATTGAACCATATTTACTAGAATATTTGATTGACCCTCACCATCAAACTTCAACTATGGAAAGTGATGGATTATTTCCATAGGAATTGTAATATTTATTCTTTTGGAAAAACATCCCTAGATTAAGATTTATGGGGAATGCATTTCAAGATGAAAGGTTCAAACTAGCCTCCATGGGCTCAGCTTGTCATGTGGTCCTCATTTTAGTTCCAAATGTGTTGATGGTGTTGGAAAATCCACCAACACTGGGTGGGTCTCCCTAGTATGAAGTCCCAATTAGACCTCACACTGTTTGGGATCGGATCCCCATCTGGATATTGACCCAACCATCATTGTGATTGTATTTTTCTCTTGGATATAAAGTTTAGAGACAAGTGTGAGACCAAATTAAATATATTAGAAGCACAAGAAAGATATAAACTCTCCATTGGTAGCCTGCAGAACATGATATAAGAATTCAATGGCAACGTCATAAGCAACAACATTCCTTAAGGAAGCATCAGATAACTGAAACTAACTAAGGGATACTCAAAGGGAAAGTGCTACCAATAATCAATGAAGTAGTTAAAAATAAACCACTAACATTAACATTGAATTAAAGGAAAATATTCAAAGTCAACACACAAGTTGCATGATAATGAATTAGTTCATAAACATGTAACCAACGTGTAAACCACATACATACATAATTGAAATACCAGATAGTGAATATAACAAAATAGGAATGCATGGGAATCAATGCAAGAATGGAAAATATTCTCATTAGTATTGTCATCAATTCACATACATGTACAACAAGCTTGTCAAAACCCAATAGTGGGAGGAGAGAAATTCATATCATATTCATAAGAAAGCACTAGATCCAAAATCCCTCCACCTATACGCTTCCAAGAGAAAAGGATTTCAACTCCTCAAGGACAAGATAGTTGTTGGTTGTGTGGGGCCTAACCTAGGTTTAGCGTTATTTAGCCAAACAATCCCTACACTACTAGCTCTTTCAGCATTAGCCCATGGAGGGTGGACTGAAGTCTCACCCGAAGTAGTATGGGGGGATGTTGGAACCAAGTTTCTGCACCCTGAGATGGTCGTGATGTCGGTTTATACCTTCTGTTCCTGCTTTCACACATGTCACCAAGTTCTAGGGCTTTGTTAGTCTAGCCCTTTTTTCCTCCCTTCGGTACCACCAAAAAGGGGTACAATTGACCTTCGCACAACCCTAGCCTACCATTCAATTAATTTACGCTACTAGGACAATGTATTGTACAGATTCCTAAGTTATCTTAAGTGTATTACTTATCTTATTAAACGATCATAGTTAGCACCGCATAAACAGATATTCTTACTTACGTTCGATTAACTAATAAAGTCACATACATTCGCGCATCACATGAACATTATATATTAAACCCAAAACAAATTATAACTAGATGCATTAACAAGAAATAGATGCACATAATTTGTCGAATACTTCTCTTTATTGATATCTTTAGACTATTACAAACTCTATTTTCCTTGCGCACACAACTGTAGGGGTCTGCGCACTCAGCTGCGGACTTCCACCCTAGGCCTCTGCACACTCAACTATAGAACCTCTACCTACTCTAAGACCCGAAACTTAGACTTCTATAAAGACTTCCTCCTTATCACCTAAGAATTATTACTACTTAGAGCTTACTTACCTAGCTCTTTTTATAAAATCCCATGGTCCATGGACCATGGGTAGATCTTTACAACTGACTTTACACTTTACAAAATAAGGGTGGACAACCCTTTATGACTCATGACACTGTCACGCTCTGCAGCCACAAAATGTGGAGACTTTACAACTTTATTACACAATTTGACCTAAAACATGGGCTTTTAGCCTCAAACCTGTCCTTGGGGGATCCCGTTCCCAACAGGCCCCCAACACAAACATCGTGACTCGCCCTTGAGTCACTTTGTGGGTGCGAAGATCTTAGTGCGAATACCTCCCAGCTTGACCTATATGACTGCAAACTCAGCAGTGCTCTGTGCGGCCGCCTGCTTTGCTTCTTCAACCATCTACTCAGTCATTGCTCCTGAACTATTGACCTGAAGCTTATGTTGAGTTGCTTGTAAAGTCATAAGATTTCCTTCAATAGAGGCTGTAACCGCATATGCCTCGTCCAACCAAGGCTTCAGTCGTGTTTTCAGCACTGCCTCCTTATGTTGCGCTGCATCTACCTACTCTTTCAACTACTTGGCCTACTACAGCGTTGCCAGTCTCTGTGTGAGAGTGACGGTTCACACTGTGCCTTTTACCTTGTCATAACACTACTGCAGTTCTCACGCTTCTATCTCCAATCATTGTACATTAGGGTCCTCTTGTAGGCTCACCAGGACCTCAAACGACCACTCAAAAAGTTGTGTGTAGTCTGCTACTGCACTGTCAACCACTGCAATCGCTTCTATGACAGTGCTTTACTTCTAGTGGGGTTAAAGGCTGGCTCTTCAACTGTAATTTGGTAATCTGAAGGTTCAACTCCAGCTGAACCTGAGGCATCTCTGTGTGAGCGTCGCACACCCTTATAGCTAGCTTGCGGATGTGCACCTCGACTGGTTGTTCCTGAGGAATGGCCAACTTTGAGACCATCCAACATGCCTCCTCCACGACCTAAATTATACGCTTGTTTTGGTCGGTTACCTTGGTCATGGCGATAATGGCAGAGTCTCGTTGAAGTTCCATCTGCTCATTGTTAATCCTATGCTCGTTAATCACTTGTAATGTGCACTGCTCATGTGCCCTTAGCTCTGTGATCACTTCATCCTACAATAGGTGGAGCACCTTGCCAGGGAGCATTAACAAATTCAACCCTACTCCCTTGAGGGCACTGACAGTGTGCCTGTCAGCTTCATTCTCCATGGTTAATGCTCCATTGGGTAGCATTATCGCACTAGAGGCCTTTGCATGCAATATCTTGGCATCTTTTGAAGTGTCAATAGCAAGGCTAGTGGACACCATGCCAGCCTATGATGCGTGGGTCTACAGCTCCTAGAGACCTATTTGGATGGCCCCCAATATTAGTTGTTGTTGCTGTTCAAACTACTGTAGGGCCTCTGCAGTGACAACTCGCATCGTGTCTCCAATATCGTGCAAATCGCCCTCTATGAGGGTGATTTGGTCCAACGACATCTTAGTGGCCTTGGAATTCTTCCTCAACCCTCCTTTATCCTTTCCCTTGGACGCTTGATGCAGGTGGACATCGCCTGTGGGTCCGCGTCGTGCTACTCTGTCTGCTCATCTGTGTCTTCCTATATCTCTAATGAAGCAACCTTGCGCCTTTATTAGATCCTCACTCTTTTCCACTTGTTTGCTTCTCCATTTGATGAGTGGCATTGCACTCCACCTAGGCCTTGTTAGCAGCCTCCTTGTTCCTCTTCTTGGCTAGCTACGAAATATTGAGCTTGGCCTCCTCCTTCTTGTGTTGCTCGGCAGACTTGCTTGCTCCCAGTGTCAAGTCTGATGTAGTGTGCCACTCGGCCGGCCAACAATCAAGCACTGCATCAATTGCATCATCTATTGCCAAGTAAGGCAAGTCATACCATGTCTGCGCAAGGTCCTTCCATGCCATGATTGACACATGGTGAAAATTTGCCTTGAACTCTGCGTAGCCCTGCAGGTTGGCAAACACCGTTGGTGACAACCGCGGTTTGTGATTGATGGCCATGTAGATGTTCATCTTCATCAATATCCAGAAGATCTTGTTGTCCTTGATGCACTGCGCATCCTTGGTCACCCACAACGAAGCGTACTTCACTTATTCTGGCATGTTCGGCCTGACCAAGGGGAATTGACTGTCTACTGGCATCTCCCATGTTACCAGCACAATTGACAGCAAGAGAAATGCGTAGTGAAAGGTCTTGCTGAGCTCCAATGCCTCACAACAGTTCGTTAGGAACTCACCATAGAGATAGTGCGTCCAATTGAACTGGACTCCTTCGGCACATGGGGTTGCTAGTGCAACGACAAGTGCTAGCACCTCATCGGTGCGACACTTCCCCATCACCTTCCCTGCCAAAATCTATGTGGCCACCTTTATAGTAGGGTCACTGATACTTGATATGGAATATCCGCATGAATCCTTCACAAGCTTAAACTTCTCCTTCATGGCCTCCATGTGGGCCTGCTCAACACCTTTTCCGACAATCATCAAGGCCAAATTTTCTCCTATGTAGGGTAACCACATGATCCTATGGGTTAATCTATTGGTGATAGGTATTGGCTCCTCTAGCCACAGACACCCATCATACACCAAGCATAACAGTTTCTTGATGACTAATACTGTAATTGGGGTGTGGTTGTAGTGTGAAACCCATAGTAGGTTGAGCAGACCTGTGTTGTCTACTCCTCTGAGCCACTTCCACGGCTCCAATAGAGTCATCTCGATGGTTGTGTCAATAATGCGACATATTAGCTACTCGGTTGTCAAGTGTGGGAACTTCTCATGGTCAAATAAGTCATAGTATTCGAGCTTTAATAGAGGAACCTGCCCCAAGCATGGTCCTTCAAAGACAATCTCATCCGACATCAGAGGAGCTTGCAAGGGGACCTTGCTCTCATCAATATCTTTTGAAAACTTAGTCTTGCCCTTGCGCGGAGGGATGTACTCAGGAAACCGAGTGATAGGGTCAACACCTTGGGCTTCAACTTCTTCCATACCTATCCCCAAGTCCTCGTCATCCATCGGGATGTCTTCTATTTCCTCCTCTTTTGGCTCCAAATTGATGGCTTTTCCCTTCTCTTGTGCAGTGGATTTGTCCTTCGATGGATTTCTTCTTGGTGATGTGCACACCAGTATTGCAGGCTACTTGCCCTTTTTATCCTTCGCGCTCTCCTTGGTTGGGGTTGGCTTTGGTCTCGGTGTCTGTGGTGATTTGGGGACTTCCGCTAATTCTTTGGTAACCTCTAGAGCAGCTTCTTTTGCCTTCCTAACCACTTCTGACATATCCTCCTCGGTTGTCACTGCTTCGGTGCCCATAGCTGTTGCATGTGTCGACATGACACTATTCAACAGTGCTTGTGTCGTCTCTGGTAATTTATCAAATGTCGAACTCACTATTAGAGTCTCAAGGCATTCTCGATTCATGTGCACCTGAGACCTCAACAACTCAATTCTCAAAGCCAAGTGTTTTTCGCTGGGTAACCACTTGTAATTTATAGGGCATTTTGAATTCAAATTCGACCATTCCCCCCACATTCGGTTAATTAATGTCAGATTTGCGGTAAATTTTCAAGGATTTGATCCATAAATTCCATCTTAAATGCCGGCCATCCACTGCATTTGGCCGCATTTCAACCATCAAATCATGAACAATGACTTTAACGTCACTTTTAGGCTGACTTGCGCGATTTATCCCGGGGTAGCACAACTCCCTTCACGTTGTTGTGAACCCTGTGACACTTCCTTGCTCCGCACACTCCTTCAATTGGATAGATCCCCAACCGGGGTGGTGTAGTTTATAGTCTTGCGCCTCCTTTCATGTGCCTAGAGCGCTAATACTGTGGTATCCTCATATAGTCACATGGCCGGACCACTAGTGTATGGCTTCAATCTATTGCCATTCACCTTTCCTGGGAAGGGATCTCCATTCAATTTAACCCACTGAACCACTCCACCATCAGTAATTTCCTTAATGACATAAGGCCCTAAATAATGCATTCTGAATTTCCTTGGAAATTTATCAAACTTACTATCATATAACAAAACCAGGCCCTTTACCTTAAATGTGTGCAACTTAATGTGTCGATCATGCCATGATTTTTCGTGTTGCTTTTGGACCTGTTGGTGAAATCTAGCTAGAAACCTCTCTTCCTCAAGCTCAGCCAGCTATGTGAGCCTCTCTTCTACGGCTCCCTGATCCATCATACTCTTGAGTGCCACTATGCACAAACTAGGCATAATGTATTCCATGGGAATCACTGCTTCAACACCATATACAAGCCTAAAGGGTGTCTGTCCAGTCAACCTCTTGCATGTCATCTGATAGGCCCATAGTACTACGGGTATACACAGGTCCCAATCACTTCACTGAGCATTGCATATCTTGGTAAACACATTCTCCAGTACTTTATTGAATGCTTCCACTGTCCCGTTAGCCTGTGGGTGATAAGGCGTGCTCTTCTGGTGATATACCTGAAATTCCTCCGCCAGTGCACTGATCGTCTCGTTCAGAAAGTGTGTACCCCGACCACTCATTAAAATATTTGGACACTCAAATTGTGTCAGTACATAGTCAAAGAGGAACTTCGCAAAAATCGTGCCTATGCAATCCTTCATAGGCTATGCCTTCACCCATTGAGTCAAATACTTCGTCGCAGTGATAATGTATCACACTCTCGTCTTCTTCCCTTGGGGTTGAATGGGTCCCACAAAATATATCACCCATTTTTCAAAGGGTTATAATGTCATATGTGGATTCAAAGGCAGCTCATCCTTTCGTGATGGCTTGCTAGTCCTTTGACAAAAATCACATGCCTTGCAGTAAGATTTTGAGTCCCGATGGAGGGTTGGCCACCACAAACCTGTGTGTAGAATCTTCTGTGCGGTTGCTCTTCCTGCATAATGTCCTCCCACAATGCCCCCATGAGTGTCTGCGAGGATACTGCTCCTTTCAAACTCGGTACATATCATCCCAATATTTCATCAGACCCCATTTTGTACAAATGCCCAGCAATGATAGAAACATTTGTTGCGTGCACCACTAACTCCTTTTGCTGGACGGTGCATCCTTCCGAGGTAGTTCATGTTGTTAGGAGTTGTATGATATCTTCAAAATTACCATCTGCAACACACACTACAAATAGCTACATGTCAGACAATCCCTCCTCCAAATTAGTGGGCTCTTCCCCTGTTTTGATGTGCGACAGATGGTCTTGTCCAACATCAGTCATCCACGCTTCCCAATAACTTCAAAATCGTACTCTTGGAAAATAACAACCACCTGCAGATTCTTCCCCCCAACATAGGCTTATTGACCAGGTATTTCAATGCGGAATGATCTGTATACATCTTAAAATGGCCACCTAGCAAATAATGTCTTAACTTCTAGAGTGCGTATACAATGGCTAACCCTTCACGCTTGGTGGTGGAATAGTTATTCTCCGCCTTGGATAACCTTCTACTTGCGAACACTATAGGATGGTACAATTCTTCTCCACTAGCCTGTGTCAGCACTGCTCCCAGTGCTATACATGATGCGTTGACATGTACATCAAACTCCTTCTTCCAATCTAGGAAGACTATAATCAGCACGGTGACCATCTTTTCTTTCAACACATCCAATCTTTTCTTACAGTCCTCATTCTAGTAGAATGTGATGTCATTTTTCAACAACTTATCCATAGGCGCAGTCATCTGGGCATAACCTTTGATAAATTTTTTGTAATATCCAGTATGTCCTAGGGTGGCGTGCAACTGTTTCACACTGCTCGGTGCTTCCAAGTTAAGTATCACTGCACTCTTTGCTGGATATACCATCAGTCCTTGTCTAAAAACCACATGACCCAACAAAGTCCCAAAAGGAACACAAAACATGAATTTCTTCAGATTGAGCATGATCTAGTATCTTCAACAGGTATCTAGCATTAGGCGCAAAATTGCCACATGGAGTTTCACTAGCCCAAACACAGTCTAGTCATCAAAGTACACTTCTAGGAACTTATGAATAAATTCCTTGAATGCAGCAATGACTACGTGTGAAAAAATCGTAGGTGCATTCTTCAATCCTAAAGGCATTACAGTATACTGAAAATATCTCCACTCAATCGCAAAGGTCATCTTTCTCCTATCCTTTGACACGATTTTGATCTGATGGTACCCAGAGAACCCATTAGTGAAGGAATATGCCTCCTAGCCACCTACATTATCCAACACCTCATCAGTGAATGGAGTTGGTAAAGGATCATGTATGCAAGCGTCATTTAACTTATTAAGATCTATGCATATCCTTATTTCATCCTTTTTCTTCTTTTCCTATACCACCATTGGGTTTACCCAATCAGATTCTTCTATTGGCTCAATGATGCCTGTCGCGAGCATCTTGTCTAGCTCTAAGTGGACCTTCTCCTTATACTTCAGATTGAGGTGGTAAGGTCTTTGCTTAATCGGTTTCGCGTTGGGTTTTAATGTGATATTCATAACACCCAGGTCTCCTATTATCCATTTCAGCTCCATAAACTTGGTAGGGAACAAATCTTGGTGCGGAGGAATTCAACAACTTTATCCACTGTCATGTCATCCTAGTAATCTCCAATATTCACGAATTTGGGCTCTGCCTCTATACCAATATTTACTTGTTTCGTTTTAGTGGCACGGTTATATCAATATTCTCAATCTGTGGCCCCTCGACCTCATGGTGACATACTGTTTCAGGGATGCTAATCTTTCGCGAATCCTCTTCTTCTTCTTTAGCAATCATGTTATAGCATTCCAACGTGTGGCTCAGCTGAGTAGTCCAATCAGGTTGAATCAAATCCAAAGGATCCTGCGGTATCCTAAATATTGTTGCCTTCACTTCTTATAGCGCTTTGTCAATACAGTCAAATCCGTCTTCAAAGCTGAATGTCATTATGAATCCTTCGCACAAAATATTTGATTCACCTATACCATGCTGGAGCTCTGTTTCCAAGTACCGATTCATTGGGATGACATCCAAGGTGTGACATAACAAGTGCACCCATTCTGGTTGGGGCTTTGCTCCATAAGATTGAGCCGATTTGGTCAAGTGTGTGTGTGGATCGTCCCTCCCATCATATTTGCCTGTCATTCATACCTTTGGCTTCCCAAAGCGTGTTCTCATCATCCTCCTACATTCGCTCCAATCATCAAAGCTATCCTTGTATGTACCCCACCATATTGCAGGCATAGCGCGTAGTGCCCAGTCCAAAGCCTAGAAGCATTTATTTTTTGGTACCTTCCTCTCAAATGCATCCAAAAATATATCTACCTCATTTAGGCCATCATAAGTGATAGATTTCTTACCTCTGACAACACATAGCGCAGCGACTGGGTCATCATGTTATGTCTTAGCATGGTTACTTCATGTAATCGATTCTACTAGCGCTCTAATTCTTCATCAGAGTCTGAGGTCTCGGAACTCTCGCGATCCCATGTAATTCATCCATCTGTTGTCCGATTCACCCAATCTTGGTCTCGCCCTGTTATCTTATATATACAGTCCAAATTGTCATCGCTCTTATAATCGCGAGCTGGTTCAGTATAGCGTGATCCTTCAGAAGGATCTAGGGGTACTATTACACATAGTGATTTCTTTTCAAATATCATCTTTCACTTCTTTAGGTTGATTACCCCATTCATTTTAGTAGCCCAATCAATGCCAAGGAGTGTAGGGTAGGGGTTATTGTCATCCACAATTTCTATTACTTCAAAGTTAGCCAATGCGCTCGCACCTTCAATATCTATAGGCACTCCTTGTAGCTGTCCCATGGGGATGATCTTTTGCTGACTTGCCATTCTTAACTGAATCGAAGATCACTGCAGCGTGAGTCTTCCCATCCATTCCCAAGTCTTCTTTGGAAGGACATTCGTGTCTAACCACAGATCCAAAATAACCTGATCCATTTCGTATTCTCCTATCTACGCGGTCAGCCTCATCTCTCGTCCTGTCCTTGTTTTATGCTTACCAATATTTTGTACCATGCGTGCTTCACTCGGAGTGTTTTTAGCACATCTATTTATAAGCTCCTATAATCCCTTCATGGCCTTGCTATCGTAGAGAAACTTCATGAAGGTCTCTAGAAAGGTCATAAGCATAGAAGGGTCCATTTCCTGATCAGGCTTATCCTTTCTCCCTAAGGTAGAGGCCTCAACGAAGCTCTTCTTTGCTTCCATGAATGTTTCACGTGCGTGCTCCAAATTAAACTTAGCCTCCTTCCCCGAGCTTTATGAACCCATGCGTTGTCTTCAGGTTGTTTCCCCTTATCATCCCTTGTTTCAATTCCACTTCGGAGCACTATATTCACATTTGGATCCTCTTCGCAAGGCTCATACCTCATCATCTGCATGTTCTAAGTCAGATGAGGTGGTAGCGCCCCTTTGTCACTTATCCTTGCTATCAGCATAGGACAATCCTCCGTTTCATGATCAACTAGAGTAAAATATTTACATGACGGTTGCATTGGGTTAGTGCAATCGCGGGCATAGTGACCTAGTCCTCTGTAATTGTAGTAGATTAGCTGTCCCTAACCTCTTCTAGGTCCTCCTCCATTTCTGCCTCATTCGAGCCCTTGAAATCTTGTTTGCGCCATCCCTGCGCCCTGGTTAGGGGGTCACGTTTCTGCCTGAAACCTATAGGCGGGTGTTCTGTCCATCATCAATTCATAACTTTTGCAGTTACACTCATCATGCCCTACCAATCTACAGAAGTTGCAGAACATTTGTTGCAGGGTTTGTACAAACTTCTGCAGCAAATGACAATTATTTGTTGCATGTTTTCGTGCTACCTGACATATAACACACCACTACACAGGCCCCGTGCTTGGTCTTGCTTAAGGTTCCAACCTCAAAGGCATTAGTCATCCTCTTGAAATATATTTTGCAAAGAACGGGCAATGGTCTTTGTCATGCCCTTGACCTTTACATTTCAGGCACAATACCTCTTCGCACACCTCCAGTTGAATCATTCTATCCTGCTTCAAACTTTGCATCTTAAGGGAAAGATTCTACAACTACGCATGGATCTACTGAACCCCCAGATTCGGATCTTACATTGGTGTTTCATGCAGTTTCATTGAAATTTTCAAGGCCTCTACCTGAGTCATAATATTTTGTTGTGACAACGCAACCCTTAGGTGTGGTAGGAGCGAAGCCACGAACCACTCGCGGTGCTGTCCATATGTTAAGTTCATATTAGCTTTGTGGATATTACATTTCAACCTCTGATCTAATTTCCAAGGTATCTTGCTTGGTTTCATCATGATTTCCTTGAACCCTAGAATCGACTGTGCCTTGGATTCAGGCCTATTAAACTCTTTATTCAGCGTGGTCTAGATGTCTGCCACCCCATCATTTGGGTTATCATTAGAGTACTTGATGTACCAGGTTAGCGCGTGATCCTGCAACTCACTAACCAATGTTTCCTTCTTCATGTGATCATCTGTGATGCACTGAGCTTCCCATACAACTTTCACGATGAACCAAAACTAGTTTGGGTCCTCATTTCCCAAGCCTTTAAACAAAGGCAGCTTCACTGAATTTTCCATGGTGAACTACAGTGGAGTTGGTGGTGGTGTGGGTAAAGTTGCAGATGATGGTGATGAAGTTGGAGGTGGTGTGGGTGGAGGTGGCAGTTGTGGGAATCCTTGTCTTATTAACTGAATTACACTTCATATAGAAGCCTGTGCTACTCCCTCTTCGTCACCCAATGGAGGTGAAATCAATGGACTATATTCAAGACCCTTTCTCCCTTCGTTCTTGTAATTATTTCCACTTCGCGTAGCTCCAAACATCAAGGTAGCTGCATAACCTGTTTTTTGCACAATAACATCTTAATCCAGGTCTTCAAAGACTTTAAGTACTCACCTCACAAACCTTCGAAAAATTTTCGCTCTGCCTTGCTGTAGTTAACTGAGGTATCAACCATGAATTCAGTCACAAACCCTCCTATGATGTGATTGAGCCAATGATCGATAGCATGGGTGATCTTATCCTGAAAGGCTTCTAGTCTCTCTACTAACTTTGGGGTCCAAACAATAGGACCGTCAAGTTTCCATCTTCCTTGGCTATCTGCTAGCTTTGTGATCCACTCGTATAACTCAACCGGAAAGGAACGTAAAAAGATCTCGTGGATTTTTGTATATAGGTACCTGTCTAGCCACTCCTCCTTTTCCATTCATGGATTTCTATTCTCCTGTGTTGTGAATTCGTGGATTTTCCTATCCAGCCAATATTTGATCTCTTTCTTAGTTGGATTCCAATGATATGAAATCACACATCTCTAATGCAGATTTCAGTCCTAGCAACAGAACCATTTGTTGGTTGCATGGGGCTTGACCCAGGTTCAACATTAGTTAGCCAAAAAAATCCCTACACTACTGGCCCTTTTGGCATCAGTCCGCGGAGCGCGGACTGAAGTCTCACCCAAAGTAGTATGAGGGGATGTTGGAACCAAGTTTCCGCACCCTGAGATGGTCATGATGTCGGTTTATACCTTCTATTCTTGCTTTCACACAGGTCACCAAGTTCTAGGGATCTATCAGTCTAGCCCTTTATTCCACCCTTTGGTACCCCCTCGAAGGGGTATGATTGACATTCACGTAGCCCTAGCCTATAGTTTAGGTACTTTCACACTGTGAGGACAACGTATTGTACAGATTCCTAAGTTATCTTAAGTGTCTTACTTATCTTATTAAACGATCATAGTTAGCGTCACACAAACTAATATTCTTACTTGCATTCGATTAACTAATAGAGTCACATACATTCGCTTATCACATGAACATTATATATTAAACATAAAACACAATATAAATAGATGCATTAACAAGGAATAGATACACAAAATTTGTGGAATACTTCTCTTTATTTATATTTTCAGACTATTACAAACTCTATCTGCCCTGCGCACACAACTGCAAGGGTCCGCGCACTCAGTTATGAACTTCCACCCTAGGCTTCTACGCACTCAGCTATAGAGCATCTATTTGTGCTAAGACCTGAAACTGAGACTTCTCTAAAGACTTCCTCCTTATCACCTAAGACTTATCAGTATTTATAGCTTACTTACTTAGCCCTTTTTGTACAATCCCATGGTCCGCGGACCATGGGTAGATCTTTACAGCCGACTTTACACTTTACAAAATAATGGCAGACAACCCTTTATGACTCATGACACTTTCACGCTCCGCGACCACAAAATGCGGAGACTTGACAACTTTATTACACAATTTGACCCAAAACATGGGCTTTTAGCCCCAAAACTGTCCTTCGGGGATCCCGTTCCCAACAATAGTAATCTTATAACTAGCCTATATTAAGTGCTAAAAATACTTCTGAGTGAGGCATGAGATTACATTTATCGAAATGGGGAGGGCGACTTCACACCTTCCACTATGAATTTTGGACTCCCTCATGAACTTTTGGCTTCTAAATGACACTTTGCCTCCCCAAGGTCATTTAGACTTCCACCATGACTTTAGGGCTTCTATGTGACTTTTGATATTCCCTCCTGGTATTTTTCATAATTTCAATATTTGTCATTAATGAAAAAAATACATTTAAAATTTGGTAATCAAAAATTCAATAAGCTTTCTTGTAGGAAGACAATAGAATGTAGGAATCTTGATGATGTATTTGTCACACCTTAGGGTCATTTTAGTGTTGAGGTTACTATGCAATGGTCTCACTGATCAAAATCATGTATCGATGAAGTTACCAACAGTGTGCTGATCAAATCCAATCCTGAAAACACACAACCAATTATTAGGATACAAGATGATCATACATCCCTATAGTCAAATAAGAAACCATTATCATAAATAAAATTGATCAATATAAATGTTTTGAGCAACTGGTGAGAATTCAGAATCGTGAAACATTAATTTGTTTTGAGTTTGAAGTGAATCAAACCATTGTGTTTTTGGTTATCCCTATCACGCGCCCTTGTTATTATTAGTGTGCACTACATATTCACTATCCTTGAGATCTCACATATTTTCATTATAAAAGGGAAAATGTTAGCTCAAAACCTCTATTCTACTTTTATTCTATGTGTGTAATTCTCACAACACAGTGTGCTAGGTGCATAGTGCAAGATCTGGTGGTCGATGTTAGGGACCTTAGGCACCAAGAGTGTGCAATGCTCCATCACTGAGAGAGGATATATTGGTTGGGTGCATGGTGCATATACAAGAGACAATGATCAGCATGCTTGTCAATTAGAAGTGCGTTGTGTGGTACTCAAGGCAAGGATGCTAATGGTGGGCACAAGGCACATTTTCAAGGACAAAGGGGATTGGGATTGTGCTCTAAAAGTGTGCTATGTTCTCTTGAGGAAAGTTTTCCCTTGTGATGAGCACATTTAATAGCTCCAATGAGTAAGGGTTAAGGACTAGGAGCAAGAAATGCACAATTTACTAGTTGTTCAGTCAATTTAGTGTCCTAAATTGCTACATAAATTATCAATCTGGGTATCGTAAACTGATGAAGTGTAGTGCACTATATGTGCTAGATGACCCTGTCTTACCTCACCATTTTTGAGTTTATGTTTGTTTTGGGGTTTTGTTCTTTTGATTCCTAATGTTCTACAATGTAAACAAAATCTTAATCTATTGCTGCTAAGAACCTAGAGAAAGGAAATAAAAGTTAAAAGTGCTTTTAGACACATTTTGGAAGTAAAGCTCTTTTAAACAAGAAAGTGAAAAACATAGCTTCTCTTCTTTCTTTTATAATTGTTTCCAAAACATGAACTGAAATGACTTTAAAAATACTATCTACTTAATTACAAAACTATAGTTTTAAATGAGAAAATAAAATGGCAGCTATCTCTGATAAATCAAAAATGGAATACTGGAATAAAATTATTTCTACTATCGAATCTATTTACAGAATTAAAGCTTAATAAACAACTAAAGATGGAACTGCAACTAAACTAAATGAAGAACTAAAAATGAAATTTCAATTATTCTATTATGAAAGCAAGGCTAAATGAAGTATTGTTGTCACTCTTCTACATAACTTAGGGAGAAATACCTCCTTATGATAACAATCTTAAGATATTTCATTCTTCATCATTCTAAGAAAAGTAAACATGAAAATGCAAAGAAAGTCTCACTTATAAATAAAACGCACTTAGTTTTAGGATTAACCTTCAACTGAAAGGGTTCTTGGAAATATCCATTTATATTATGAGTTACTAAACTGATAAGAAAATGACATTGAACTACTTGACTCAAAAATTAATGAACAACAATAGACTCATCCATAAATACAACATTTCACCATTTAGTTTGAGGATTAACCATCAACGAAAGGAAACATTCATTTATATCATGAGTGACTACACTAATAAGAAAAAGGCATTGAACATATTAATTTAAAATCTAGAAACTAAGGAACAACAGATGAAATAAATTGAATTATGCTACTGACATCAATTTCAAAACTACAGTTAAGAGACTAGAAAGCAATGAGAACTTAAAGGACCATTCTACACTAGAATGCAACTTCTCTGAATTAGTGGAAACAAATGACACAAGTTGCAATATACACAGTGTTAGAAAATGATTATGAACATGACAAAAAACACAATAAATGTACAATTAAACTAAGAAAGACAAACATAAATAAAATGTACAGAAATATAATGTACCCTTGACCACACAGGGTCCCTCTGCAAGGTCTCGGCTTATCAACACAGAATCAACACTTCACAAGCTTCAGGTATCCATTGAAAACAAAGTTGTTATATTAAAATAGAGCATTTAGTTTCTCACACTACAAAGCGGAAATATGCACTATTACACAAGAAAAAACATGAACTTCTTCTGCTTTCTAAACACTGGTATTTATAGGAAAAATATACAATTGTTTGAAGAGAGAAGTCATCTACAGCAAAAAACGTAGACATGTAATGTATCTAGAATTATTGTCTTTGGTTGCCTTGAAACATAAATCTTCTAATAGTGGTTGTTGGATTTTGTTTATGCATGTGGTGGATGAGGTCCCTCGCTTCAGGAGACTGCCTCAGATCCAACATTGAGAATCATGCAAAATAGAGTTCTACTAGCCATAGGTTTCTTCCATTGACTTTTCGTTGACCGAGTTCCTTCTCATCGATCTTGGCCAAATGGATAGGATACCATCCATGTTCTAATGTTTTCCTAGGTACCCATGTGGTCCATTTCCTCTTTTGACACCTGTAATCTACAAAAGCATGGAGATGGTTGTGGAATGGCCGGTTAGCTACAGAATGTGGCCGTGTTCTGTAGTTGAAAAACAAAACCTATTCAAATAACAAACATAACAATATAAATTGTAAATCACTGTAATATACTCTTTGAGGCAATGTGTAATGGCTTATGATGATTAAGGATGCATTTTTCATGGAAAAGCAAAGGAAGAAGGATGAGAAATTTTCTTAAGAAAGAGGCAGTTTTGGAACTCATTATACCCCCACTACAAGACTATTGCATGTCCCCATGCAATCAAAATTGTAAACACCCTCTTTCTACTGCATATTCTCTGAGACTTCAGCCAAAACATCCAACCTTTTCTTACTTCTCTTTGCTGCAACTGCCATCCTAGGCTTCCTCATGAGGAATCTATATTTGAGGTTAATGAGAGCCTGGTTTAACTTCCTATTTTTCCTCTTTAATTTTATGTTCTTATTATGCGACAGACACAAATGAAGCATGGTGTTATCATGAATGATCTTATCCAGCTTGTTTTGTTCTTTTAAAGCTTCATTTTCCTTCTGAATATGCCTATTTAAGACCTCTAGCTCATAGATTTCTTGCTTAAGTGAGCTAGTCAAAGCCTCTTGTGATGTAGTTGGCTACTCAAGGTTGGTTGAATTCCCTTGATCTACTGATGTATTATTTTGCTCCAGTGGCTCAATATAATCATAAATCTACTGTTGGATTGGGTCAATCCCTAGAGAGACTCTCTTTGGGCTGCTTTCAAAGTCTTGTTGAGGAGAGTGTTGTGGGCTCTGCTCAAATGAGATGTTATCTTGGGACTGAGTTGGAGTTTCTTCTCCCAAGTCTATGAACTGAGCCTCTATTGATTTTTCTTTCTTCATTCTTCCCTTAAGTTTGGAACTTCTCCTCAAACTTTGTGAGCCTATGTTTTCTTCCTCTATAACCTATCTTCTTTTCCCCTTCTCCTTCTCTTTCTTGGACTGTTCCTTGATGTTGACTAATTTCTCAGAAAGTAATTTCTCATCCTCTAATGAAGGTTCAAGAGTGTTTTTATGGATTTCCTCAACTTTTCCTTTCATATTTCTCCTTCGTTTTGTATTCTTTATGATCTTTGTTAAAGTTTCAGAGAGAGGCTCTTCTTCATTGTTTTCTTTTGCTGAAGTTGTAGGAGTGTTTTGAATTGTAAGACTAGTTTTTCCTTCTCCTACTGTTTTTCACTGAGCTTCCTTCAAGCAATTCTGGTGGATCTTGGAAAAAGTTTCTGATCAGAAAGTTCTTCCATGTGTCTCCTACACTCTTTAAGTGATATTCCACTAGAATTTTTATGAGACCATGGTGATAAAGATGAGGTTCTATGTCTTCTATTTTCTTTTGAACATTAGTGGAAATTCTCCTTAAGCTATTCAATAGAAAGAATGGGATATTGATGGTTCCGTTTCCAAGGAAATTCATCAACAATCTTATGTGATATACATACATGGAACCAAATCTACCCTCGCATTTGATAATTTTTTGCGAAATCAATAGCATGCTACTCCATTTATGCTTTAGTGCAGAGATGGGAATTCCTCTCTTAAAAATTGAAGTGTCCATACCTAGGTTTTGGAGAATGACTCTCCAAGTTTCATCATGGAATTCTTTATTCTTGAACCACCTCTCTCCAAATTTTGGTAGCTCAGTCACTGCTGCAATGAAAGACTCGGTCATTGTAAACTTTATGTCACCAATCTCCATATCCATCCCATCAAATGATTTGGTGATTTCTTTATGATGTCCATCGAATTTTTCAATGAAGCTCAACCAACCAGATTTCTTCAACATCCCTTTCAACTGAGGATAGCCTTCCATATATTTCACTCCTATATGTTCTGTTCTTACAATGGGACCCATCACTCTTATTCTTTGTTTTTCTTCAAATTTCCTTCATTGTCTGCATGTAGAAGACTGTGTATACGGCAGTGGTATATGGTAGCAAAGACAGTTATAGATACGGGGATGAAATAACAGAGTATGTGGAAGGAAAACAATAGATGTGGGGATGAAACATATAGGGTATATGAAATAGGGAAATTGTATGTGGGAAATAGTGCAGAAACTGTATGGAATGGAGTGGCTGCACACAGATACTGTGTGGAAAATGAAGTTTTGCTATACACAGAGAGAGAATCGAAAACATGACGAATGATTGTGTGCTCACTGTATCCGAGTGCTTGTATACATAAGAAGGTTGCGAAAGTAAAATCGAGGAACTCAGTGTAATAAAGGAAAAATAGGGTTGTGAAGAGGCATATCCAACTGAGTTAAGTCATGTAATTAGCTGTTAAATAGGTGTAGTGGAGAAGTACAGTGAAGTACTAGTTAAAATCGGGGATCAAATCATGAGATCGTTAGGCATTAAAGTCTGAAGGCACGGTGGAATAATCACGAAAATCAAATTGCATGATGACAAGTCAAGGAGTAGTGTGATTATACAAATTATACAACTTATGTTTTATATTGCTATTTGAAATAGGTTTTTATTCTCACCTCTAGAACCATGCCTTTCCACTTGCTAACCTTTTGTTGTTTTCTTTTTCAGGTGCTTCGATATTGATGTGTCTTCAAAAGTTGTTTTCTCCTCCTCCAATACCTGCATATGAAATTTATTATGAACTGGCCTTTTTATTTTTTGAGCTAATGATCAAACTATTACTGCAGAGTCAGATTGGTTGTACAATAGGATTAGTTGCAGAACTAGAACAACTGTGGAACATGAGAACAACTGTGGAATGTAAAACAGAGAATAAAATGTGACTTTATGAATGTATGAAATGGAGATGATTGTGTAGATGAAAATATGACAGAATGAAAATGAGAAATGGATATGGAAGAAATGCTGAAGAAGAAAAATTTATTGGTGGAATGTGGCGGTGGAGTGGAGTGAAACTTGCAGAAATAAAACAGAATGAAAATGAAGTAAAACAATGAATTTTATAATGCACAATGAGTCATCATTTTTGGGAAAATATAGGGTGTTAGAATCTTCTGGTTTTCACCTTGTATTTTCTGTATAAGCATTCCAATCAGCGATTGGTTTTTATACAATTTTTATTTTTTATTTTTTATCCAATGATGAAAAGAAAAAAGACTAAGTTGGTGGAGAAGAAGGATTCTTGTTCACCAACTTCATTTCAGAATTATTTTGAAGATCTTGATGAACTCCTCCTTTGAGATTGGATTTTGATAATTTTTCAACCTATGACCATTCACAAGGAGAGGAGTTTTATGCTCATCTATTGTTTTGATTCTTACTGCTCCATTATTGAAAATTTTTTCAATCTCATATGGCCCAAGCCAATGAGTTTGAAAATTTCCTTGAAAATCCTTCAACTTTGAATCAAATAAAAGTGCCCAATCTCCCTCTTGAAACCTTTTGTCCTTGATGTGCTTGTCATGCCACTGAGCCCTTTGTTGCTGAACTAGACTAGTCCTTTGAAAAGCTTCTTGCTTGATTTCATTGAGTTTATTTAACTGCTCCAGTCTATGCTTTTGAGCTTTTGATAAATCCATCCCCAACTTGACCGCCATCTTGAAATTTTTGACTTGGAACTCTATGGGGAACAAGAATTGCTTCCCATAAACAAGTTCATAGGGTGTATGTCCTATTGTGCTCCTCCATGTAGTCCTATAGGCCCACAAGGCTTCAGGAAGCCTATCTGCCCAATCTCTTCTATGTAGATGCACAGCCTCGGTGAGGATTCCTTCAATCACTTTATTTGTAGACTCCACTTGACCATTTGCTTGTGGATGATAGGGAGTGGATTTCTTATGCTTGATCTTGTACTTTTCCATAGGCCTCTCCATCATTTTGGATGTGAATTGAGATGTTTGATCTGTCACAATTTCTCTTGGAAGACCAAAGCAAGTAAAAATATCCTCAAAAAGAAAACTAAGTACAGATTTTTCGTTAGTAAAAAGTAATGCTCTGGCTTCTACCCATTTGGTCACATAATCATTGCATACCAATATATACTTTTTCTGCTTGGATGGAGGATTAATAGGTCCAATAAAGTTTAAAGCCCATTTTTCAAAGGGTTCGATAAGTACCTGAGGTTGTAATGGCATTTCATTTGAGGGGGCAGGTTTCCCTAACTTTTGGTAGCTGTAACAACTTCTGACATATTCTTTAGCATCTTTGAAAATGGATAGCCAATAATATCCTAAAGAACGAATTTTCTAGGTTGTCCTCTTGTTAGCAAGGTGTCCACCACATGGCTTTTCATGACATGCTTTTAGAATATGAGGCATTTCATCTTCCTTGACACACCTTCTGACCATAATATTTGGCCCTATTTTATTCAATTCATTAGTGATCCATGAATATCTTGCACTATTTTGAATAATCTTTCTTTTCTCTCTAGGAAATAAATGTGAAGGTAACTTCCTTGTAACCAAGTAGTTAGCAACATCTGCAAAACAAGGATTTTGAGTAGTTACTGCAAATAGATATTCATCATGAAACTTATCCTCAACCGGAGAGTCTTCTTTGATATTCTGAATCCTGTACAAGAAATCAGCAACTGTGTTTTGTTTTCCAAGTCTGTCTAGCACAGTAATGTTGAATTCTTGCAAAAGTAAAAGCCATATTATAACTCTTCCATTAGTAATAGGTTTATTCATCAAATATCTAATTGCAGAGTGATCTGTATGAACAAAAGTTTCATAGCTTCTTATATAGTGTCTAAACTTTGTTAATTGCATGAACAACAACTAAGAACTCTTTTTCAGTCATAGTATAATTCAACTCAGTGGGAGTCAAAATTTTTTACTTTTGTAGTAAATGGCATAAGGAATCAAACCTTTTTTTCCCAATATAGCCCCTAGAGCTATATCTGAAGCATCTGTAGAAATATGGAAAGGAAGTTTCCAATTTGTTCGTCTTAAGATAGGTGCTTCAAATATTTTTGCTTTCAAGGTTTCAAATGCTAGTTTGCAATCAAGATTCCACAATTCACAATCTTTTGTAAGCAATTTGAAGAGTGGAGATGCTACTTTGGTAAAGTTTTCTATAAACCTTCTATAATATCCTGTAAATCCTAGAAAACTTCTAACATCTTTTTGCCAATTTGGAATTGGCAACTTAGAGATGACTTCAACTTTTGATTTGTCTACTTTAATCCCATCTCCTGAAATGTGATGTCCTAAAACAATACCTTCTGTAAACATCAAAAAGCATTTTTCATGGCTTAGTGAAAGGTTTTTTTCTTTACATCTTTTAAGGACTTTTTCCAAATTTTCCAAGGCTTCTTCAAATGTGTTACCATAGACTGTAAAATCATCCATATGTACCTTTACACAATCATGTATTAGAGTAGAAAAAATTCCTAGTACTGCTCTTTGGAATGTTGCTGGTGCATTACATAACCCAAAAGGAAGCACTCGGTAGGCAAAATTTCCCCATGGACAAGTAAATGTGGTTCTATCCTGATCTTCAGGTGCTACCTGAATTTGATTATAACTACTAAAACTATCCAAAAATGAGGAATACTTTTTACTTGCTAATGTATCTAATACCTGATCTATAAAGGGAAAAGGAAAGTGATCTTTCAAGGTTTCTTTATTCAATTCTCTGTAATCAATTCACACCCTCCATTTACCATTCTTTTTAGGCACAATTACCAAAGGAGAAACCCATTGGTTATCTGAGATTGG
The DNA here is from genome assembly GCA_000404065.3 of Pinus taeda. NCBI lineage: Eukaryota > Viridiplantae > Streptophyta > Pinopsida > Pinales > Pinaceae > Pinus > Pinus taeda. The sequence continues at coordinate 117,683 of APFE030747618.1, read as the reverse complement.
GTAAATGAAGTTTACATTGAGTAGTTTTTGGAGTTCTTCTTTCACAATCTCCCTAAGATTTGTATTCATTATTCTTTGAGGTTATTTTATTGGTCTACTGTTTTCCTCAATATAAATATGATGAATATAAGTCTTAGGATCAATACCTTCATAGCAGTACACTCCCATGCAAATGCACATAATGTTTTTGTAATATCTTGGTTAACTCTTCTTGTTGTAGTTTCGCCAAGTTTTTGTTTATGTTCAATGTTCTACCTAGAAAAATTTCAATTGTAGAGCTACCAAACTCTTCCATAGAATAGAGAGACATCTGCCTAGATGACAAGTATTCAACATTAGTTTTTTCCTGGAATTGTACATGATCATATTTTGAAGATGTTTCAAAATTTCCAATGTGTTCACAATTTGACTATCTTCACTAATTTCTGGTATAGTAAAGACACACTGAATAACATCTTCATCATCGATCCACTCCTTGTCATCTATTTTTGTGATTGCTTTTGCTGGAGGATACAAAGTAAATTATTTGTTGAATTACCATTAGAAATGTACATGTCACCAGATCTACAACTAATAAAAGCAGTAGTTGTGGCCAACCAAGGTCTTCCTAAGATGAGTGGGTGTCCTCCTAAATTATTCATGGGAGTTAAAATCATGAAATCAATAGGATATTCCCAAGAATCTAAGGAGACTGAAATGCATTCTAGCACACCATCTGGTTTGATTACTGATCTATCTGCAAGTTGTAGTAAGGTAAGTGTGTAAAGAAGGTTAGGAAGTTTAAGCTGCTCCATAGTCTGTCTACTCATAATGTTTATTTCTGCCCCTAAGTCAATCAATGTGTTTGGAATTTCAATCCCATTTATGTGTGTCTTGAAAATTGGACTTCCTGGATCTACATATTTCTGCATGGCAATCTTTCCCATCATGATATTTGTTATTTTTCCTACCAGTTGAATTCTTTTTGTTTCTCTTGGTTATCTTCCTGGTCTTTTGATGCTCAACTCCTTTATTGTCTTAGCTAGAATAGGAATTTCTCTAATGTCTTGTAACAAAGGAATCTTGATACAAAAATTCTTCAATTCATCTAGGAAGTCATCATTGGGCAACAAGATCTATTTTTCTACTCCTCTATCAATTTGTAATCTCTTAGGAAAAGGAGGTGTAGAAGTATATGCTAGTTGCTCAATTATAGGAGTTGTGTTTATTGACTCTTTTTGTTTTCCTTTTTCACTAGTTTTGTTTTGGAGGGATGTTCCCTCAAAACTTTTATTAACTTTTAGATAATCCTCCTCAGAAGCATCTTGTTCTTGAATATCTATAGAAGTTTTTTCCTTTTCTAATATCCTACTAGATCTAAGTTGAACATCGTTAAGATTTATAGGAGCAATCATGTAAGTAGGAAATTGTTGTCCTTCTACCATATAAGCATTCTGAGGGTTTTTTTTTATTTGGGTTTGGAAATGGTTGGGCTGGTAGTTGATTTGTTTTTTGTTGAAATGGAAGTAAGAGTTGAGGATTTTGACTTTGTTGTGGAGTTTTTTGTGGAAATAGCAATGAAAGATGACGACTTTGATTTGGAAGTTGTGGTTGCTGATTTTGCTACTAATTTTGTGGTGGAGGTTAGCTCTGATAAGATGGAGGATATTGATAATATTGAGCAAATATCCCATAAGGATTTTGTACCCCTTGTGCCCATGGTTGAGATTGATACTGATTTTGAGGTTGAGACTAAGGTTGCTGCCAAGAATTCTAGTTTGGTGGGGGCTGAAAATACATTGGATTGTTAAATCCTTGATTTTGCTACCCTTTCCAAGGTCTTCTTGCAACAAAACAAAGAGGTTCTACATAATTTGGGACTATTTCTTCTTGAAATACAACCTTAAGACCTGGGATTGAAGGACAATCCTTGGTCTTATGACTTTCTGAACAAATAATACAAGTTTCTACAATTTTTCCATCAAAAGAGCATGTTTCTTTCTGCATTTTGGATAAAAAATGCCTAAGGCATCAACCTCTGTTTTCTTCTTGTTTTGGATTTTGAGGGTGTCTAGCTGTTCACTAAGGCTCCCTAAAATGTCAGTTTTAAACTCATCAAGCATATTGCCAATTTCTGCGCTACTTACAGATCCGGTTGCAGATTTGTTTTCTTTAACAAGAGAAGGATCTCTTGGTCCTTTCCCAGTTTTAGATTTCCCTCTAGAGAGATGAACACATAGTTTTTCTATGTCACTCAATGGAAGTTGAGAGATGTCTCCCTTTCCCATCATGTTAAGGATATCTATCCATTCATCTCTAATGGCCTTTAACAAAAGAGCTTTCAAAGTTTCTTCATCTAAATTGTTCATTTTTTATCTTTTCAAATTGTAGTTGAATCTCTCAAGCAAATCCTCTAAGTTTTCATCTTCCTTTTGCATCATTTTGAATACCTCATCCTTATGATTAGTAGGCATACAATAATCCAAATATCTATCTAAAAATGCTTGTTTCATGTCATTCCAAGTTCTAATGGATTGAGTGACTAAGCCATAAACCATTTCAAAGCAGCCCCTTTTAGTGTTGAAGGGAACAATTTGAGTTTTTGAGAGTCTTCTAGATAGTCATAGGTTTTTCACAAGACTTCAAACTCAAACAAAAAATTTTCAGGGTCCTAACTTCTTAACCCATAAAAGTTTGGGAGGATAGATGGTGAGATGTTTTTCATTGTGGTATGTGTTTCCTCATCTACTATAGGGAATCCAAATGAGTTATCTATCTCCCTATTTCCTCTGCCTCCTCCATTGTTACCTCTACCTCCTCCATTGTTTCCTCTACCTCTTCCTCTACCCCTTCCTCCAAACAGTGAGAATTCTCCATCTTGTTCTTCTTCTGCCATTATATTTTCTCCAGAGTCCTCTAGTTCTTTTATTAATGGAGTATGGGAGAGACTTTCTACTTCTTCCTCTTCACTAGGTATTCCTACTTCCTCAACTACAATAGGCTCCCTTGTAGAAGTGAAAAAGGTATTATCTCCTAGGTTTGTTTTAGTAGATGAAGTGGGAGAATCTTCTAACTAAGTTGCTGCCCCTTGAATTCCAAGAATTCTAAGGCTAGGAGTATGAGTCTGGGATAGAGGTGTATCTTTCCTAACTCATGGTGGAGTAGGAGTTTTTAAAATCGAACTTCTGCCCCTAGCTATAAATCTACCCCAAGAATCTCTTTCTCTATGCATGTCATTGTTTTTTTTTGTTGTTTTTGATTTTTGTTTTTTTTTTATATGAATGTAAAAGATAAGACTACCTAGTTACACTTCCCTGAAAACACCGCTAAAATGTTCAGTCAATTTAGTGTCCAAAATTGCTACATAAATTATCAATCCGGGTACCGTAAATTGATGAAGTGTAGTGCACTATATGTGCTAGATGACCCTTTCTTACCTCACTAATTTTGAGTTTATGTTTGTTTTGGGGTTTTCTTATTTTGATTCCTAATGTTCTGCAATGTAAACAAAATCTTAATCTACTACTGCTAAGAACCTAGAGAAATGAAATAAAAGTTAAAAGTGCTTTTAGACCAATTTTAGAAGTAAAGTTTTTTTAAACAAGAAAGTGAAAAACAAAGCTTCTCTTCTTGCTTTTATAATTGTTTAGAACACATGAAATGAAAGGACTTTAAAACTACTATCTACTTAATTACAAAACTACAGTTTTAAATGAGAAAATAAAATGGTAGCTATCTATGATAAATCTAAAACGAAATACTGGAAATAAGATTACTTCTATTGTCGAATCTATTTGCAGAATTAAAGCTTAATAAACAACTGAAGATGGAACTGCAACTAAACTAAATGAAGAACTAAAAATGAAATTGAAATTATTCTATTATGAAAGAAAGGCTAAATGAAGTATTGTTGTCACTCTGCTACATAACTTAGGGAGAACTACCTCTTTATGATAGCAATGTTGAGAGATTTCATTCTTCATCATTCTAAGAAAAGTAAACATGAAAATGCAAAGAAAGTCTCACTCATAAATAAAACACACTTAGTTTTAGGATTAACCTTGAACTGAAAGTGTTCTTGGAAATATCCATTTATATTATGAGTTACTAAACTGATAATAAAATGACATTGAACTACTTGACTCAAAAACTAATGAACAACAATTGTAATGAAAGACTCGTCCATAAATACAACATTTCACCATTTAGTTTGAGGATTAACCATCAACAAAAGGCTTTTGGAAACATTCATTTATATCATGAGTGACTACACTAATAAGAAAAATGCATTGAAAAACTTAATTTAAAATCTAGAAACTAAGGAACAACAAAAGAAATAAATCGAATTATGCTATTGGCATGAATTTCAAAACTATAGTTAAGAGACTAGAAAGAAATGAAAGCTTAAAGGACTATTCTACATTGGAATGCAACTACTCTGAGTTAGTGAAAACAAATGACACAAGCTGCAATATACACAATGTTAGAAAATGATTATGAACATGATGGAAAATAGAATAAATGTACAATTAAACTAAGAAAGAAAAATAGAAATAAAATGTACAGAAATGCAATGTACCCTTGACCATGCAGGGGCCCTCTGCAAGGTCTCGAATTATCAACACGGAATCAACACTTCACACGCTTCAGGTATCCATTAAAAACATAGTTGTTATATTAAAACAGAGCACTGAGTTTCTCACACTACAAAGCGGAAATATGCACTATTACATAAGAAAAAACTTGAACTTCTTCTGTGTTCTAAACGCTGGTATTTATAGAAAAATATACAACTGTTTGAAGAGAGAAGCCATCTATAACAAAACATGTAGATAGGTAATGTATTTGGAATTGTTGTCTTCGGTTGCCTTGAAACATAAATCTTTTAATAGTGGCTGTTGGATTCTGTTTATGCAGGTGGCAGATGAGGTCATTGGCTTTAGGAGACTGCCTCGGATCCAACACTGAGAATCGTGCAAAAACAGAGTTCTACTAGCCATAAGTTTCTTCCATTGACTTCCCTTTGACCATGGTCCTTCTCATTGATCTTGGCCAAATGGATAGGATACCATCCATGTTATGAAGTTTTCCTAGGTACCCATGTGGTCCGTTTCCTCTCTTGACACTTGTAACCTACAAAAGCATGGAGATGGTTGTGGAACAACTGGTTAGCTGTGGAATGTGGCTGCGTTCCGTAGCTGAAAAAAACCTATTCAAATAACAAACATAACAATATAAATTGTAAATCACTATAATATACTCCTTGAGGTAGTGTGTAATGGCTTATGATGATTAAGGATGCATTTTCATGGAAAATCAAAGGAAGAAGGATGAGAAAGTTGCTTAAGAAAGAGGTAGTTTTGGAACTCAACACTAGTCAAGGTATAGAGAGTGAAAATACTAGTTGTAGTTGGGATTGATGGTGCTAGAGGAATTTGAGCTATGAATCGGTAATGTGCTAATGTGACAAGAAAAATGGATACTTAAGCTTTAGTGAAATAATGGATTCTAAACACAGGGGTCTTGATGCTATTTTCTTATACTGAATGAGCGCAACAATCAAAAGGAAGAACATAAGGATATCACACTCATACTTCTCAACAACAAGGATATAGGGTTAAAAATATTAGATGTGCAGATGCGCCACAAGGAGTTTGTGATAGAGTAGGGAACACTCATGATGGATAGAGGTATGAGTATCTCTTCTATGCTTCTATCACGTGCAAGAACAACAAACAAGGTGAGTACTTAGTATTGGTGAAAGCATAGTTCATAATGGAAAGGATACAAAGTCACGACTCTGTAATGTGCCAGTGTGCTACAAAGATGCTGGGATGGAGTATGGCGTGATTGAATTTCATAGTAATAGGAAGGAAATGCTAGGACATTATTTTGTGAAAGTGTGATGAGATTGAGACTTAGGAAAATTTATCAATTGAAATAGCTTTCAGAATTTTCAAGGGGATGAAACATCCATAAATTGAATAAGTGAAGAGAGGGTTTGGGTTAAGGTTGTGTCAACATATCATGAAAACTCATTAAGTATATGCACTAATGATTAATGGGAATACCAAGGGTTGTGGAAGAGAAAAAGATATATAATTCAAAATTGTAGAAATCAAGAGACAAGATGCAAATCATAAGTTGGAACGTGAAGGGTGAGAGACCTACCAAGACTAAAAGTGTTGGCGTAGTCAAATTCCACAAGGATAAGCAAAGAGCTCTGTTAAGAAAAGGTGCACTTGCACTTCAAGATGCTATTACGCGCAAGGTAATGCGATAGGATTTACTCATGGAGAATGTGATTGCACTAATATAGAAAAGTGTGCTAGGCTATAAGGTAAGCTCTACAACTAGAAAGTGTGATTTCTCTAGACAAGAAAGGTGCATTATGCTTAGAAATTGCGTCTGTGATCAAATAGGATGCAACAAGACTTATGAAAAGAAAATGTTAAAATATTTTAGATGCTTATTAATTTGACTTGATAAAATAACACAAGCCTTCATTTCCAGTAGTTGCCAAAATAATATTCAAAGCATGTGTTTCCATATGCTCTCCATTGCATGTGTAGCCTTAGCGCTTCAACATAATTTTCTTGTAACTAGCTAGTTTCTTATGGCTTTCTCGATAGAAATATGAAATGCAATATGTGCATTTCATAAACCAACCTTTTCCATCAACCAATTCAAGACGCAAGCATATGACTAATAATGGCATTAATATGCAATGCATTTCCTAGCATGATGATATAATAATGTGATTTGTGATGCTATGAAATACTTTTGAAAACAAATGCTTGAAGATGCGAATCTGATGATGAGAAACAAGGTGAAGTATGTCCAACAACACAAGGTGCATGCTTATAATTTCTAAATCATAACATCGAGAGTATGGAGCTTGAAAACACATCATGAAAGAAACAACTTCACAAATCCTAAGGCATTAGATAGGAGGATAACCAAGCTGGAACAAATGATATGCATGTACAATGTGCCTTGTAAACCTGAGCAACCATAGGGTTTGATGGGAGATATTTCATGAGATATTTGATCAATTAAATCATTGACATGACCATTGAAGGCTTGCAAAGCAAAAGGGGACCCAAAATTTGGGTATTTGCAAAAACAATTACGTGTTGTTGTATCAGCTACAACACATATCTAAAGCATACAAGTCTAAATGTAACACATATTTATCCATGGTAACCTTCATGTCCTTAAATATTTGAGTATGTGCACCATCAAATTGTGTTATTTTAATATGTTGTGGATGAACTTGTAATCTTTTGGCCAATTTGATATTGATGAGATTATGCTTTCAACAAGGGTTAATAGAAACAATGACCACCTCCTTGTGACTACATGCATGAACCTATAATATGGCGATATAAATAGAAAATAAATTGTTATGTTTCTCATTAGCCTTCTTTCTAGTATGAGACCATTTATGCAAATGGAAATTTTCAAATTCTTCATCAGAAAGTGCCACCATATGATTATAAGCAAATGATTATCATCATGTGGCGGCCTTATTTTGGAAAAAAGTCCATGTTGAAAATATTCAAGTTGTTGGGACTTTTGAATTTTTATTTTTTATGAATTCTTCAATAGTAGGACTATCATCTTTTCTTGTGAAAATCATCTTGCTATAACCCCTATAACAGAATGAGGGTTTTGAAAAAAACCACTTACATTGGGTGGAAAGTTTGAAATGGTCACAACTCGGCCAATATAGCTCAGAATTATTAATATAACCTATTTTTGGAAATGGAATGACCACTCTACATCTTCATCATGTGATTGGAATCACCAACTGGGCTCCAATTTGTGCCACAACTTTCTTGCTGTCACAAAAATTTATGAAAAAATAGTTGATTTTAAATTAGTGAGATCTTCTCCATTCGGACACCGATTCAAATGAATTGGTTTTTTGTTTTTTGTTTTTTGTTTGTTTGTTTGTTTGTTTGTTTGTTTTTTAATTTGGGTATTTTATTGAGAGGAATCCAATTACATAATTTATTTCTAAAAATAAAGCACCAAATTCTCCATAATTTGACCTGAGAGCCACTACCAACCATTTTTCTTCAGAAAAATTACTCAAAAATAACCAATTCTAAATTAGTGAGATATCCTTTGTCCAGCTCTAATTCATATGATTTTTGTTTTGAAATTGGATGTTTTCTCTAGATGAATTCGTATATGTAATTAGCCTCTAAAAATTATACATTGATATTTCCATAAATTGATTTAAAAGTAGCTGCCCATTTTTTTCCCAAAAACAAAATTCAAAAAGAAAAAAATATCTCCCTACTTTTACAAGGAAATATCTCTAATACAACTTTTTGTAAACCTATAAATAAATTAAAATACCTGACATAACAAATCCAAGAGAAATCCAATAATAATGATAGAAATGCTTCTTTATTAATATATAACCCTTGAGGTAGGGTAACACCATACAAATACTCCTTAAGGAAGGAGAACAATCCACAAGCCATTTGCTTGTAAATACAAAACAATACATCTCATCTCTTCCCTTCCTATATTTAACTATATAAAATGTTCTAAGATTCAAAAACCTAGAAAACCTGCTAAACACATACATGGCAGCAACAAAATATTAAAGATAAGCTTGAGAGTATGTCTATTATTAACAAATGATATACATTTATAGTACATTCACATGACCTTTGCTTTCATATTCCAAGGTCTCTTGCACTTCCTTAGACTATTCAGCTTCCACACCAACCCTTAGAGGATCAGGTGTCCAACATTCCCCCCCTTAATCTGAAGGTTATGTATGAGTCCAAGAAGAGAGTTGTAATACAAAATGTGCAAAAATGCACGGTAGCACTAGGCTGAATGTGCTTTCTGAAATTTTGGTATAAGGGAGGTGGTTTAAGGATGACCAATAAAACTGGAATGCTTAGTGCAGTTCCCATAACTCTTCCAAGTCTGGCATGAAGCTCAAGTCTTTTGCTAGAGGAAGTGCTTCTGATGTATTGAAGAGGGGAATTTTCAACCATGAAAGGGAGGTCTCAACCTGTGATGGTTTAAGGATGACCAAAAACTATGGAATGCTTAATGAAATTCCTAGAACTCTTCCAAAACTAGTAAGAAGTTGAAGTCTTCTGCTAGAGGAAGTGTGTCCAATTATTTGAAGAGGTATCACCGACTGAAGGCATGCTCAGGGGCATATTTGTCTATGGCTACAACTTTGAATCTGGTATGGCAGGTTGTGGCTCAAGCTCGCTTGATGTGGCTTTGAAGCTTGTACATGACGATCATTCCACCCCATATCAGATACAAGGTGAGATGATGGAGAAAAATCAACTGCAAGATTGTTCAATACTCTAGAACAAGTTCTGACATATGATTGGAATATCTTCTTAGTGGTTGATGCCATTGCCAAGAAGCGATCCATCCAAGATGAATCTTTGTTCTTGCAGGAGGTTTGTTTTTGAAGTATCTGTTTGAAGAATGACTGGTTTTATGATATTACTTACATGGATGAAGATCAAAACAATGATCTTTCATATGGCCATACTTGGTCACAGTGTTGGAATTTCACAATTTGTTGTTGTTGCTATGGAAGAGGAGTAGAATCTAGAACATCTGAAGGTGAACTATTATGAAGGAATCCATCACTCTGAAACTGGATGTTATTTGAATAATCTAGAATATTAAAGGACACATCCTTGTCATATCCAAGACCAGTTTTGTGCTTGTTGTGGAAAAGCTCTTCCCAAGGTCTGATGATGGGCTTGGGAAGTGCAAACTAAACTTCTGCATCTACATGTGACTTTGCTGCTTCATTGGGCACTAGATCTGAGTTTGTAACATTATTGAATTGCTGTTTATGGGAGTCCGTTTCATTGTTCTCAATAGAAACAATTTCAAAATGATGACTCCATTGTTGTAATTCTACTTGTTGTAGCTGAGATTCAAGCTGCAAAAATTCAATCTTGTCTTGTGCATTTGCAAACAAGTTCTAATGTCAACAAGAGAAACTTTGTTGATTCTTACTTTATCATGATCAGAGGAATGTATCATATTTTTTAAAAACTCTAATACTTCACCAATTTGAGTCATTTTTTCCAATGTCAAACTTACACTTTAAAATTTGTTCACAAATTTACACTGGCCAAGCATGCATCGAACAACTGTGCTAAGGAGTAAGTAGTGATCCTTTTAGCAATAGAGAAGGTCGAAAAGTGTTTTATCTTTCGGTGTGGAGGCATCAAGCTTGAGACAACAAGATGGCAGTGATACCAAGTGTTAACCAAGTGGCAGGATTATGTGAACCAGCATACAATGTTCAACCGTTAAACTATTCATCACCACCACCGCTGTAATTCTTCCAATAACTGACATACGATGGATCGGGATGTAGAGATGCACGTTACATAGATTTTGTAATTTTTTTTTTGAGGGTCCCACTTACCTGACCAATTGCTGCTGATCCTTTCTTTGACTTTCCCTTTTGTCAGGCACTTCAATCTGCGTCATTGATTTCTTCCTTCAGATAAACGGATATCGTGTCATCTGCTCACTAACTAGTCCGGATGATCTCTACCGTCGATATGACCCATCCAATCAAACAGCTATTGCACAATCTCTAGTAGATTCTTGCATGACTGATATGAGGTCAAGAGTGTGTGAGATTTTTGGTTTTCTCGTGCTATGTGGCACCACCACGGTTCATCACGCACTTCATACAAATACCATTTACCATTTTATTACCCACGTGATATACCACTTACCATTTTAATCTGAGCCTTAAAATCTTTTTAATAACCACATCACGTTTGTTTAAAATGTTAACCTTCTTGCATGTTCTAATGTGATATCTGTCAATCTCCTCTGATTGGAAGATCACCGCTTCCCCGCGATTTCCATTAATTTTAGCAGTCTTCCAAATTTCTTTCTCATTCGCCACTTTTACCTTGACTCTAGTCTTAACTCTGTGGCCACAATACTCCTCCAGGCAGGTGATATTGACAGGGCAGAGGCTATCTTTGATGCTGATGTAGAGTGGTGGAGCAGAACGCTATTGGGACTCAAATGCGTGGGTGTGAAGATATGTGGATTCAAACTCAATAGTTGTAAAACATTTTTTCATTACTATCCACCATGATTATAATACCTATATCCAAAATGACACTCAGATGATTTCCACAACAGAAAATGCTTTCAGCTAGAGACAAATCACCATACAATGAAACTTTTGATAATGACGCAGCCTAAGCCACACATACCCACAATATGCATATAAAATGCATGTCATATACATGTCCTAGGAATTTTAAAATTCCATACTTAGTAAAACCTTCACAAGTCAAGGTTTAATGCTCCTTCAATAAACTCTCTGCAGAAACGTTTGATTTAACTATCCAAAGTTTGAACCTTTATAAACCTTTGAGCGGAACTTTATAAATCCTTCATAAGCTTTGGTTAATTCTTATTACCCGCACATATTAACTATACCATGGATTTTAAACTTTGGTTAAAACTAAACCATAATACATTAATCCTGCTTATTTCCCATATAATAGAAATATTTCATAAACCACACCTAAACCTTACCTTTCTTCCATTCCACAAACCTTTGCACATATATTGATTCTCTCCTTAGCACATTAAATCTTTGTTGCCGATCTCATTCCTCAATTTGATGGTTATCGCACAATAACTCTTGCCAACTAGCCTGAGCCAATCTCCACTATTTATTCCTCCTACCTCAATCCAACGGTGATAATCTCGCGTGAAATATTGCACAATGCATAACAAGTCAAGAGCACATGAGAAAAGTGGTTTTCTCTTTCCATTGTGTGCTACGTGTCAACCTATTAGGTTAATTGCATGAACTTATAGAATACCATTTACAACTTCTAGTGCACGCGAGATATTGCTTACCGCCTACGAAGACCACTCCATTATTCTACACATTTTCCACCCTTCTGTTGACACGTGCCTTGATGTGATCTATCCATTTCTTAACTTAATCTTCTGCGATAATATCTCCATCGCTCATCTTTCGTTAACCCTGTCCATTGATCTGACTGATCCAACAGTTACTGTGCACTGCCGCCTGATTCGCTGGACCTCAAGCTAGAAGGATTTCCAGCCTCTAGCAAAGTATCAATTCCACCTGTTCAACTTCCTGTCCCGCTTAAAGGTTTTGGTCTTAGCTTCGAGCTTCTTGGGAAGTCACATGTGGATGAGAAAGTCGTAGTCCATAGATCTTCTAATATGGCAGTAGGGGCAACTTTCATATAACTGGATGGTGTATATACTAATATGATTCAGGGCAACCACAGTCAATGTGTATAGTCGTGGTGTACATTCCAACACAATTTCACTAATAATTTCATTGATAATTTCACTCACAAGGAGGAGGTATTATGGTGTGGAGTCAGGAGTATTAACTATGCAGGAGGAGAGGCGTTAACCAAGAAACAATCATGGTAATGTAGTATTATGAACATAATGTTAATCCAAAACACAGTCAACACATTACCATTCAATGCAGAATATGTATCGAATATGTATGGCCGCAATACATACTTACTTCACTCATGGCACTCACCACGGTCATCTTAGTCTTCCATGCAACACAAACTTTGAAGGTCGTTCGATTTTCTATCAAACACAGAATGTTTAGGTGCAGAGACTAGGAGGGTGTGTTTTTGCTATTTGAGGTAGTGGATAGAGAACCCAACACAAATCTAGCTGAGAGAGGTCAGCTAGATAGTGTGAAGCATGAAATAAGCATGCACACAATAATAGCAATTCTATCCGCAGGAATGTAAAACTGACATGTACATAGAGGCCACAACACAAGTGGCTCAAATTGGAGTAGGGCAGGAGTATGCCTGCTCTAATACCATGTTAAACACATACATGGAGGCAACAAAATATTAAAGATAATCATGAGATTATGTCTATTATTAACAAATGATATACATTTATATTACATTCACATGACCTTTGGTTTCGTATTCCAAGGTCTCTTGGACTTCCTTAGACTATTCAGCTTCCACACCAACCCTTAGAGGATTAGGTGTCCAACAAAACCCTAAATACTTATGGTCCTGTTGAAGGCCCCAAAAATCGGGTTGACAACAAGGGGGATACCCGCCCGGTCTGGACCTTGGTTGGCAGCTCCTTATCTGTTTGGTATAGCGGGTCCGACTGGGGATATGGGACCAGTTTCCCAATTCAGTGTGTGTGTGTGAGAAAGATGGGTGTTTCTGTTCCAAATGGAATACTTCTATCTAATCTAATGCTATGCTATTGTATTTATTGTATTCTAATAAACATAAAAACATCGAAATTTATGCTAACCCGGGGTGTGATCTTTCTTCTATGCGATCTAAAAAGATTTCAAACAATAACTGGTAATAAAGATCATTCAGCTATCATAAGAAAGGAATTCGATAAAGATGAACTACTTCGTATAAGAAGTTAGACGAAACAGTTGTGTAAAACTTATCGCATAAATGAGCTATTCATACACTAAACATAAACAAATAGTTATCACCGTACAAAAGTGCCAAATGATAACTCAGACATCCATGCTATAACATATAAATAACTGAAAACTGAATATCACTTTAACGCATAAGCATAAATGGTTAAGAGATAAAAGTACCATTTATAACTAGTCCTACTCATGAGCTTCAAGCAACAATTGATTTATCTCTCCTTGATTTAACATCTACTAAGAGTACAGAAGTGCAACATCAGTAGCAGATATCAAATGCAAATATCAAATAAACCCTGTTCCATTCATTCACCAAAACCTCCTCTGAGGGTGCAAAAGTGCATGTTCTGAGGACAAGTTTTTGATAAATTTTTGGACCCTTCTCTAAATGCATGAGAAGGGTTTAAATACTACTAACTAAATAACTTATTTACAGAAATTGAGGATTCGGTTTAAATGATCATCCTCTTTCTAAGCAAAAATATTCTAAAATTAAATCTACTAACCATTTCTAAATCTACTCCTTAATGTTGCAAGCATTCAGTATTTTCCTGAGTAGATTCGGTTGACTGTCTTCCGCCTTTGGTTGAGTTAAGCAAACAGAATCGGCAAGAGCTGGCATTATCTTCTCAGTAAAATTGATGATACGCTTGAGAATCATCCAATGAATATGTAGCATTACCATGTATGCCTGGTAAAAATCCCATTTCAACTTGGTTAACCTTTGGACTGCTTCTGCTTTTCTTTCAGTCTCTTGTTTCCAGTTTGCTTCTATCAATGATTTCTTGCAATTTTCGAGGCTCGCAGGTGACTGAGCAACTAGGGACTTTCCTTTTCGAAAAATTTTTCTTAGCAATGCGCGATTAGCGCATTGGAAACTGCCTCTGTTTCTTGATCCGGGCTTCCCTGATGCGGTTTTTGCCTCTTGCACCTTTTTCTCTCATTCGGTATAAAGCTCAAAATTTGTAAAAATAGTGATTCCATGAGCTCTTGACCCTGAGAATTAAACTGTCTGTTTCTGGTATCAACGTCGTTCAGTACCCATTCAATCATGGCTGTACATGAGGAATCTGTGATAGATGCCTCAGAAGAGTTCTGCGGCTCTTTTTCTTCATTGAATGGATTAAGTATGCCTTCCAAAATGTTCATTGGAGCACTGCCTTCCCTCCTCGTTGTTTTCTGCATAATGCCCTGTATAACGCTTCATCCTTCTTTCCTACAGTTTACATTGAGGTGGAAGTAATGATAAAGGACTAATGATAGGAAAACTTTTAAATGCCGAAGATATACAAGACATGCCACCTTATGTGAGCTATTTCTTCGAAAAACACAACACCCTACTTCATTAACAACTGACAATAACTCATTAATTCGCATTAAAATACATGACCAACTCTTGGCTAAAAGAAATTTTCTCGAACAATGAGCCAGAACCAATTGTGATGGAGGGGTCCTGCATTTTTTCTTTGCAATGTCGCAGATCGCAGTATCACAATATCGCAATGTCGCAATGTCATCCTGTTGTTTTTATCACAAGGTCGCAGTATCGCAACTTTGAAGTATCGTAGTATCGTGGTATCACAATGTCGCAATATCGCAACTTTGTAGTATTGCAGTATTGCGGTATCGCAATGTCGTAATATCGCAATGTCGCAATATCTCAATGTCGTCGTTATAATTCTTGTGTAATTCTTGTGATATTTGTGATGTGCGATATGCGATATCACATATCGACGATTTTTTAAAGTTTTTTAATGTGAGTGTTTCTTTAGTATATGCAATGCGATGAGGTTTCACGTCGCATTCTCGCCTTTTGTCATTTTAACTCATTAGAAGGTGTATCCTATCATCCTTTGCGCGATGCGATATCCTTTAAGGAGTAAATTTAATTTTCTTCATTATGAAACTTATTTTTTTTAGATTTTTCAAGGTATTTTCTTAAGTCCATGATGTTGTAAGTTTGATCTAAAAAAGGAAATGTAACACTAACTAATTTTTTTGAGGGTCCCCACTTATTTAGTATTAGCCATAATACTTCATAAGGAGGGGGGTTGTTGGTGGCCACAACAATTGGCGATTCATTTGGAAGAACCAGTTATCTCTGTATTTCTATTGAACCTTTTCAGCTTCCAAAATAGCAAATTTTTCAGAAAATTAAAATTTATTATGGAAAGATAAAGTACATTATGCTCTAACCTGTCAATGAGATTTTGCTTCAGCTATTTTCAACTTTGATTATTTGCTGCCTCAAGTTAGTCCTTGTGTTTACATTGGTCATTACTTGGTCTGTAAAGATAAAACAAAGTCTTCTCTGTAAACCAGTTTTAAGATATACTCATTTGTCATAGGTAGAGCCTCTGCTGCTAGCAGATGTTCATAGCCTTGACAGGGTTACCTTTTACCCAACAATGATCCTGTATCCTACTTTAAAGAAACCTACAACTCTCAAAGAAGAATCCACATCTACACTTATTGCTTTGATTTTTCTTTTTATTCTTAAAGAACAATGCCTTGGTTTGGTGGCCAATTTATGACAATCATTCACTTGATTTATAACTTTGCTGAACAAGCTGGCTTGTGATGAGACCCCTTTCCTCTTGATTGTAACAATCTTGAGTCATTGCCCTGTTATGGTATGCAGTATTTGGCAAAGTCAGCAAGTTATAATATCTGTGATTATGATAAGCCGGCTCGTGATGAGACCTCTCATTCTTTAAGATAAAGTGTATCCTTGGATTGTTCCTCTCAATGTTATGATTTCCTTAGCATGGAGGAAGTCATTGTCTTATTTATATAGCTCTGGACGACAATGATAAAGTTTTTGGAAGTAACTGTTCTACAGAGAATCTTTATTTTGTTATTGATACCTTTCATTGCACTGATATAAAACAATTTCTTCACTAAAGGTTATTTTCATCAAACTTTTATGAAGTTGAAACTGGTGTCATATCTAGGCTAGAGTCTTTAACTGTATTTTTCAATAATAAAGATCAATTTTCCAAAAGATTTGCTATTTATACAAGAAAAAAATCAAAATCTGAAAGAGAGTTGGTATCTTTTTCGTAAATGCCTAATGTAACCATTCACAACTGGTTTTATTATGAAAAAGAGAAAAACTATTACTCTACAAAATAGAATAATAATCTTCTATGGAAAATATTTCTTAAGAATTTGTCCATTGACAAGCAAAGAGTCTCTTTTACCTGCTAAATCCTGTAACACAAATGTCGATGGACCTAAGACTTCTACAATTTGAAAAAGACCAAGCCACATTCTTTGAAATTTTGTATGTTTACCCTTTTCTTCGTGTGCCTTGTCCCATTTTAAAACTAAATCTCCCACCTCAAATTCTTTTCTGGTCATTATATTTGAATCAAAAGAGGATTTTACTAGTGCCTGATGATGAGCATGTGTTTTCTTAGCTTGTTCTCGTTGTTCTTCTAATTTGATTATTTCCATTTGCATTAAGTGTAATGAGGAAGTTAGTACTTCATCAATGTATTGAACTAGAGACAAAGAAGGAATTGCTAAATGAGTCGGAAGAACTAGTTCTCTCCCATAAACTAAATTAAAGGGAGAAGTGTCGATGGAAGATTTTATCGTCATTCGGTCTTCCCATGAAGCGTATATTAAGGATTTATGCCAATTTTTATGATTTCGGTCTACTGTTCTTTTGATAATCCTGATTAGGTTTTTGTTTGTATACTTGGCTAATCCGTTGCCCTGTGGATAATAATTGGCCAAATATTTAAGTTTGAATCCTCTTTTAAGTGAAAATTCAGTCATTGTATTTCTAGAAAAGTATGATGCATTATCGAACATGAAAGTAGAAGGTAATCCAAACCTAGTTATTATAAATTGATCTATGAACTCAATGATATTTTCTGCATTAGCCGTCTTGAGTGGAACTGCTTCTACCCACTTAGTAAAATAATCTGTTGCTATAAGGATATATCTATGCCACTTGGAAGAGTGAGGAACGATCTCACCTATTATGTCCAATCTCCACTGACTGAAAGGTTGGTCGGTGTTAACTGGTTGTAGTGGTAAGGATGGCTTCTTTTGTCTCCTAGTAGTAGTTTGGCAGACTTGACATTTCCTCACATAACTGTGCGAGTCTTTGAATAACGTGGGACAGTAATATCCTGCATGCAATATTTTATGTGCAGTAGCATCTCCAGCGTAGTGTCCGCCTGCTGGCCCATCGTGGAGTTCCTGCAAAACTTTATCAGCTTCAGATTTCTCAAGACATCTAAGGAGAACAGAAATCGTAATTCATTCTAAAAAAGAATATCATTTATGAGCTGATATTGTTTGGCTTTTAATCTTAGAGCTCTTTTCTTAGTGTAATCGAGGTATGAAGGAGCATATCCATTCTTAAGATAATAAATGATATCAGCATATAATGACTGCTCATCGTTTAGGCTTACATCACACACTTGTACCTCTACAGATGGGATTTCAGTAATTTGCAACGCTCCAGCCAGCATTTTGCAAAAGCCTTGACCTCTTACAATGTTTTTTGGTTTAATTTCTATGTCATATTCTTGTAAGGCAGTTACCCAATTGGCCCTCTTCTCACCCACATCGTTTTGTACTAGAAGATTCCTTACCGCTAGAAACGATACTATAATTTTGGTGTGGGTTTTGAGTAGAAAAGGTCTGAAGTATTTGATCGCTTTGAAAACAGCATAAGCCTGTTTATCCACGTCTGAGTAATTCAATTCAACACCTTGCAAATTTGAACTAAAAAAAGCAATTGGTGCTTTCGCCTTTTCTTGATTCATTTGAGTGAGTATCACAGCATATGACTTATCTGAGGCAAATGTGTATAAAATGAAAGGCTTTGAAAAATTTGAAGTTGCTAAAGCTGGAGTATTAATAATATCCTGTTTGATCAAGTTAAACTCTTCATGTTCATCTTGGCCCCATTTAAAAATAGAGTTCTTTTTTATCATAGTTTGTAAAGGAGATACGATTCGTGAAAAATCTGGGACAAATCTCTTTACAAAATTGATTTGACCAAGGAAGGATTGCATGACTTTTTTGTTATGAGGTAGGAATTTTTCAGAAATTTCTTTGATTCTGTCAGAGTCGATGTGAATACCAGATTTTGACACTACGAATCCTAGAAGTTTCCCTTCACTTAATGCGAAAAAATATTTCTTTGGGTTAAGTGAAATTCCGTACCTTAAACATCGTTGGAAAATTTGCTTTAAGTCTTTGAGATGGTCACCTCGTTTCTTGGAGTACACAGTTATATCATCTAATTAAATTACTACAGATTTATTGACTAAACCTTTAAATACAATGTCCATGGCTCTTTGGGATGTGGCACCAACATTAATTAAACCAAATGGCATCTTTCGATATGCATATGTGCCCCATTTAGTTCTGAATGTGGTCTTCAATTGATCATCAGGATTTACCAGAACTTGATTGTATCTTGAAAATCCATCCAAGAAAGACATTAATTTTGAGCCTGCCGCTGCCTGCAATATTTGCTCCATAGGTGGTAAGGGAAAATTGTCCTTTTGACAGGCTTTGTTGAGATTGAGAAAGTCAATACAAATTCTAATATCTCTGTTTTTCTTTCTAACAGGTACCATATTGGAGACCCATTTAGAATGTCTGACGGGAAAAATTATCTTGGCTTTCAACAGCTTATTGAGTTCGGTTTTTATCTGATTTTGTAAGTTGGGATGAATCTTTCTCAATTTTTGTTGGACAGGTTTTTCATTATTGATCATCGGAATAGTATGTTGGATGATAGAAGTGTCGTATGTTTTAAGTTCATCATAATTCTAAGTGAAAACGTTTTTGTATTGTCTCAAAAGACGAATATATGCTAGCTTTTCTTCAGGGGCTAGGCCAAGGCCTAGATTTATGTTTTGGGGTTTAGCATTGGTTCCTAGGTTTACCAATTCATAATTCAAGGTTGAACTTTGGAGCTTCGAATTGTTAGACCTTTTAAACTGATCTTTCAAATCGTATAGGTATTCTAACTTGACCATTGATTTAGGTATAGCATTGTGAGTGTTATCTTGCTGTAATTGCTGATCATGTTGATCTTCATCGATTATTTGGTTGGAGTAGGATCCTCCAGAAGTAAGGAAATTTACGATATCAGGATCGTCGTTGAATATTCTCCAATTTGTGATGTTGTCAGGAATAGAAGGTCTGAAGATTAATTCTATTGAGAATCTATCTGGACTAAAATCTTTTGAAGGAATAAGCTTAGAAGCTATGTTAGCTAAAAGGTTAGCGCTTGCATTCTAGAGTCTGGGAATTGATGAAATATTGAATGTTGTAAAATGCTCAGTCAGATCTTGAACTAAAGATTGATAGTGTTTTAAATGACTTGACAGACAATGTATAATATTCCGTACCTGTCTGACTACAATCTTAGAGTCTCCGAAGACTTGGAGATACTTTATGTTTAGCCCGATTGCTTTGTATAGCCCTTGAACTAAAGCTTCATATTCTGCTGTATTGTTGGTACAATCAAATTCGAGCCTGCATGTTAGCATGATTTTGTCTCCTTCTGGACTAATTAGCACGCATCCTGCTCCTGCTCCTTCGTTAGATTTAGAATCATCAAAAAATAATTTCCAAAACAAAGATTTATTTATAGGTTTATCTAAAAAATTGATACATTTGGAACTATCCATTTGAGAAAAAATTTGGACTTGGGACAAAACGGAATGTTCTAAATATGGGGACGTATGAGCATTAAAATTGCTGAGAAAAGAATCTACTGAATAATTTCCAATTATGCTACTGTTATATGCTACTGGTTCATTTTCCCCTTCTAACTCCGTTACTATGTACTTCTGATGTAATTCTCGTTCAACTTTTATTTGACTTGGCTTACCATTGTAAGGCAGCCACATATGCAACCAGTCAATTGAGAAGTATCCATGCAGTTTTTCTGACCAATCCCTGCTAAGAATTAAGCCATAAAATTCAAGGATATCAGCCACTAAAATATCAATCACATGACATACCTTCGGGTTGGATGACAACCTTATGGTTACTTGATTTAGTTCGTCGATGACTTCAACTTGAGACCGATCCAGTTGAACTATGCGAACAACGGATTTCTCTGGTTGAACGTTTAATTTGGTGCATATGGACTTCGGTAAAATATTCAATGAAGCACCTGAATCCACTAAACAATTATGTACATTTTTGTTAAAGATTTCATAAGTAAGGAGAAAAGGGGGAGTATGAGATCTCGATCTACCTCCAATTAAAGCGATGTCGTTTGGATCAATCTTGTTAGTCGTATTACTTGGAGGTCTTTCCATGTTCTGAGAACCTTGAGAAATTACAGCGGCAGGCAAAGGTGCAACTGGCACAGAATGTAATTCTTTCATCATTATCTTTTGTTGATGCTTTAGCTTGCTCAATTCATACAGAGTGATATTTTCCCTAGTATTTTTCATCTCTTCTATGATATTGTACTCCATTTCATCCGAAACGATCAGCGGTTTAGATGGAGTAGGTGAATCTGTTTGGACTGGGCTAGTTTGAGTCACTTTAGATGTCGTTTTCTTTGTTGCAACTTTATCCTTTGTTGCAGAGCTTGCGCTATTTGGTTTTGGGGTAGTTTGGGGAGGATCAAGCTGATTTCTACTTCGTGTGTTAACTGGGAATACTTCTTGATATTCCTCTTGTGGGAGGATGAAATCCCACATTCCTTGTAATTCTACAACTTCTTCATCATCGGTTTGCCCTTCAGTGACAATTTCCTCTTCCTCTTCCTCGGATTTAGCACTTGTTATAGCATTGGGTGGCCTTGAATTCATTGACGAACCTCTTTTAAAAGTTCTGTAGGGCCTTTTTGAAGAAGTTTCTGCTACTTGCTTTTTTATGTCGACCATGTCATTAGACATGGTCTTAAGAACTTTTTGCAATCCCACCAAATTGAATGGATCTTTTGCTTGTTTCTTCTTGGACTCTTCTTTGAAGGTGACCTTCTTAGATTTCCGTTCTTATAACGCAGATTTCTTCTCTAAGGATATTATACGTTTCTCTACTGCTATGGCTTCTTTCATGTTTTCAGAAAGGGTTATTTTATTAGCCCTGTCCACGAAGATTTCTATGTTCAATGGTAATGCAGTGATATACCATTCACATCGCACTTCCTCGCTGGGCTGGGAAGTAGTAGGAATTTTGTTTAGAATCTTATTGAAACGTAGATTAAAATCTTTGATCGATTCTCTAGATTCTGCCCTAAGGTTGGATAGGTCGTTGATTAACGTTTCCGTAGACCTGTCATCACCAAACTTGGTAGAAATTGGTCTTGGAAGATGTCCCAACTGGTAATAAATCCAGAGGGTAATGAAAAATACCACAATCCGGTTGTTCCTTGTAGGGTATAAGGAAATAGTCGAACAACAACATCTTCATTAGTAACCCCGTTGAGGTTGATGGATAGCATAAAGTTGTTTATATGCTCTTCTGCTAGCATGCCTGCCTCAGGATTGAACTTGGGCAGCCATTTCTCAGGATGGGCTGGTATTTGACTCAAGGGTGCAGGCATTAAGACTGCCCCAAGATTGTTCCATGGAGACTGGGCCATTGCTGAACTACTAACAGGGGGATTTGCAGAAAATGATCCCTGTGGTTTAGAAGATGAGGTGATTATGATCGCAGATGACTGAGGAGGAGTTGTAGGGATCCCACTAGGTGGATTGATAATGGTCTGGGGTGGTGGAGTAGATGGTTGACTTCACGGTGGGAAGTTGAGATGGATGATGTTGATGAAAGAGTCTCGCTATCGGACCCTTTAGGTGACTTCCTTGCTCTTTTCCTTTTAGGAAGATGTAGTTCGGTTGGCCGAATAACGAACTTTTCATTCTTAAGTCTGGTCAGGGGATGAGCAGGGTTATACTGCGAAGTCAGGGGATGAGCAGGGTTATCAGATCTTTGAGGGGAAATGGAAAACCACTGAAGTTTATGAATCAGAGATTCTACTTCAGGAGGTTCAATTACAGATTGTTCTGAAATGTCAAGATTTGTAGTAGCGGATGATGCTCTAGCGACTTCTAACTCTGGATTTAAGTGTAATGGAGAAGTCAGAGGATATGGTGAGGGCGATTTACTCTCAGAATGGTATTTTTATTTGGATTTACTTGCCATTCATAGTTCTGGCCCTCCTTCTAGCGCCAAATATATTGAAGACCCCGAAAATCGGGTCGACAACAAGGGGGATACCCGTCCGGTCCGGACCTTGGTTGGCAGCTCCTTATCCATTTGGTATAGCGGGTCCGACTGGGGATATGGGACCAGTTTCCCAATTCAGTGTGTGTGTGTGAGAAAGATGGGTGTTTCTGTTCCAAATGGAATACTTCTATCTAATCTAATGCTATGCTATCGTATTCTAATAAAAAAAAATCGAAATTTATGCTAACCCAGGGTGTGATCTTTCTTCTATGCGATCTAAAAAGATTTCATACAATAACTGGTAATAAAGATCATTTAGCTATCATAAGAAAGGAATTCGATAAAGATGAGCTACTTCGTATAAGAAGTTAGACGAAACAGCTGTTAAAACTCATCACATAAATGAGTTATTCATCCACTAAACATAAACAAATAGTTATCACTGTACAAAAGTGCCAAATGATAACTCAGGCACCCATGTTGTAATATATAAATAACTGAAAACTGAATATCACTTTAATACATAAGCAAAAATGGTTAAGAGATAAAAGTACCATTTATAACTAGTCCTACTCATGAGCTTCAAGCGATGATTGATTTATTTCTCCTTGATTTAACATCTACTAAGAGTACAGAAGTGCAACATTAGTAGCAGATATCAAATGAAAATATCAAATAAACCCTGTTCCATTCATTCACCAAAACCTCCTCTGAGGGTGCAAAAGTGCATGTTCTGAGGAGAAGTTTTTGATAAATTTCTGGACCCTTCTCTAAATGCATGAGAAGGGTTTAAATACTACTAACTAAATAACTTATTTACAGAAATTAAGGATTCGGTTTAAATGACAGTCCTCTTTCTAAGCAAAACTATTCTAAAATTAAATCTACTAACTATTTCTAAATCTACTCCTTAATGTCGCAAGCATTCATTATTTTCCTGAGTAGAGTCGGCTGACTGTCTTCCGCCTTTCGTTGAGTTAAGCAAACAGAATCGGCAAGAGCTGGCATTATCTTCTCAGTAAAATTGATGATACGCTTGAGAATCATCCAATGAATATGTAGCATTACCATGTATGCCTGGTAAAAATCCCATTTCAACTTGGTTAACCTTTGGAATTCTTCTGCTTTTCTTTCAGTCTTCTGTTTCCAGTTTGCTTCTATCGCTGATTTATTGCATTTTCAGGGCTCGCAGGTGACTGAGCAACTAGGGACTTTCCTTTTCGAACAATTTTTCTTAGCGATGCGCGATTAGCGCATCGAAAACTGCCTCTGTTTCTTGATCCGGGCTTCCCTGATGCGGTTTTTGCCTCTTGCGCCTTTTTCTCTCATTCGGTATAAAGCTCAGAATTTGTAAAAATAGTGATTCCGTGACCTCTTGACCCTGAGAGTTAAACTGTCAATTTCTGGTATCAGCGTCGTTCAGTACCCATTCAATAATGGTTGTACATGAGGAATCTCTGATAGATGCCTCAGAAGAGTTCTGCGGCTCTTTTTCTTCATTGAATGGATTAAGTATGCCTTCCAAAATGTTCATTGGAGCGCTGCCTTCCCTCGTTGTTTTCTGCATAATGCCCTGTATAACGCTTCGTCCTTCTTTCCTGCAGTTTACATTGAGGTGGAAGTAATGATAAAGGACTGATGACATGAAAAATTTTAAATGCCAAAGATATACAAGACATGCCACCTTACGTGAGATATTTCTTCGAAAAACACAACACCCTACTTCATTAAAATCTGGCAATAACTCATTAATTCGCATTAAAACACATGACCAACTCTTGGCTAAAAAACATTTTCTCGGACAATGAGCCAGAACCAACTGCGATGAAGGGGTCCCGCGTTTTTTCTTTGCGATGTCGCAGATTGCAGTATCGCAATATCGTAATGTCGCAATGTCATCATTCTGTTTTTATCGCAAGGTCGCAGTATCGCAACTTTGCAGTATCGCAGTATCGCGGTATCACAATATCGCAATATCGCAACTTTGTAGTATCACAGTATCGCGGTATCGCAATATCGCAATATCGCAATGTCATCGTTATAATTCTTGTGTAATTGTTGTGATATTTGCGATGTGCGATATGTGATATCGCATATCGGCGATTTTTTAAAGTTTTTCAATGTGAGTGTTTCTTTAGTATATGCGATGCGATGTGGTTTCGCGTCGCATTCTCACCTTTTGTCATTTTAACTCATTAGAAGGTGTATCATATCATCCTTTGCGCGATACGATATCCTTTAAGGAGTAAATTTAATTTTCTTCATTATGAAACTTAGGTTTTTTAGATTTTTCAAGGTATTTTCCTAAGTCCATGATGTTGTAAGTTTTATCTAAAAAAGGAAATGTAACACTAACTAATTTTTTTGAGGGTCCCCACTTATTTAGTACTAGCCATAATACTTCATAAGGAGGGGGGTTGTTGGTGGCCACAACAGGTCCCTTCCATAATGTAGGTTAACTAATTTATTTATTATTTATGGCTTATTTATTCATCATCCTTAACTAAACTAACTAATTTAATAATGGGGGTAAACCACTTACAATCATCATTAATGAAATTAACCAATTATAGGATTTATTTACTAAACTAACTAATTATGCCCCCCTTTTGACATCACAGTTTCCCCTTGGGTACCGCCTTATGTACCCCATATTATCCACCCCTAGGTGTACTACATATATCCCTATTTTAGCTAATATTCCCTAGAAGGAGAGTTCACCCAACATAAAGAATCTTCGTTGTCTCTAATGAAAACATGGTTGAGAGTAGTGATGCAGTTTTTCCATCATTCACAGTGTTCAATTGGTAGGTTAAACTAGTTGGCTTCAACCCATCCTTGAGCTCAGATAGATGTACGAACATTATCGACCACCCGGTTCAAAGTAATCCTTCCATTTGTATTTAGAAATTTAACTAGCTCATGAGGAACACACAATTTTTCTGAACATCCCACCTAGGGATCAATACCATTACTCACCTTTTCACCCATTCCCAACTTTCCAATACAAGCCTCCTTCAACCTTTGAAAAATAGGATAAGACAAATTTCTAGATAACAAATACTTTTGGCATCTTCTTTTGTGGGAAGCAAATCCATTCTTCAAGTGTACAGGGGTGGATGTACTTCCTAGATGCAAAACTCCTTTCGGGATCTACGATAAGGACATCCACAATAATGGAAAAGATTCTAGGATGAATTTGATGAGAACCAATATGTCGGCTCTAGATAACCATCTGAAACTCCATGCCTTTAATATCTTTCCAATCTTTGTAGTTAGTCAATTCCAATTGACCATTTCAATAGTCATTGGTTTTTAGGTGGAACCCCAAATAATTTAAACCTTGATCAAAATTGTTAGAAAGAAAATAAAAAATATTATGAGCATTTTTGTACTTGTCCCTATATAGGCCAAGAGAAGAGAGAATATATTTATGAAAATATACCTACATGCCCGTAACTTTCTAAAAAAATTATAGGGCCTCTTTGATGATATCTAGATCACACTTGGTCCCATCATAGAATAATAAAATATCATCCATGAACAATAAAAAAGCGATGGTAAGATAATCAACTATAATAACACCCCTTAAGTAACCCCTCCTTTTTGGTTTCACTAACAGTCAATGTTATCACCTAAAAAATGACCACCTAGCCATTTCTAACTAGGTAGATCAAAATACACCCTGTAGGATTAACTTTACCATAGTAAAATCACTTTCACCATAGGAATAATTTAGTAAACCTTTTTTCTTAAATTATTTATGTTTAAATTAAAAAAACCGCATGAGGATAATTGAATAAATCATTATTTATTTAATTTTCTCTAGAAATAATTATTTATTAACACATTTGACTAAATCACTCGGGAATGATTAAATAAATCACTATTTATTTATTATTCCTTAATCTTATTTTTGGAATAATTGCTAAGCCATTATTTAATAATTATTTCAAATTCACATTTTTCTTAATCTTTGAAAAGTGATCAATAAATCATTATATTTGTTAATTACTTCAACCATTTTCTAAATAATATATATTTTACCATTTTGAATATATTTTCCCTCTCCAAAAAATATAATAAAGTATTCCTAATGGTTAGATATTGATTTGGTCAATAATATTTTATTATTTTCCAATTTCTAATCTAGCCCAATACTTTGCTATAAATAAGAGGGTTTTCCATTCATTATTCACCATGATCACTATCATCGTCACCATTATAATCTCATGCCATTTGAGCTCCCACTTGAATTGTATTTTGTTTTGGGTTTTCTACATATTGAGAGAGAGAAATAGGTCATTGAAGCACAAGGACATCAAAAGACACATCCCACTCAGGGGGATTTAGAGACCCATGTTGTAAATCTTCTTCACCAATTGTTATTAATAAAAATATTATTCATTTAAAGTCTTCTTATATTGGGTTATTACATTAGTTATTTCTTGTTGTTCTATGTTTTAAATTACACATGACCTTTTTGCTGTAGGGTTTTCTTCTTTTGTCATTGTAGATCTAAAGCATAAAAAACCACATCTTTTTGTTAGGTTCACTTGTCACCAGTTACTTAAGTGAAGTATTTTTGGTACACCTTTGCAAAATCTTTACACTAACAAATGGAAACTCCATTGGTGTAGTAATTTAGATCCTTGGTGACTTTCATTTTAGTTTTTTTAGTATTTTTTCGAGTGATTTTTAGTCTCTCAATGTCTATTTTTAGATCGCCTTTTTTTTTTTGGAACTTTTTTTTGGATTTTGTTGGTTTTCCACATCTTTCCACAGGTCATATGTACCAACCAAGCAGGAGACAACAAAATCTGGGTGAGATCTACCAATCAAGAGTCCCAGGATAAAAATGCACTTTTTGGCCTCTTTTATTCATTATGGAACACACTTTTTGGCTAATTTTATACATTCCAGTGCACTTTTCAGGTCAGAATCCACATTCTACAATTGTTCATAAGTATTTTTTATTTTTTATTTTTTTTATTTCATTTATTTATTTTATTTTATTTTTTTTCAAAATTTTCCAGATTTTCTGATTGTGTTGTATATCCATTAGGAAGGGTTGTTGTTCTTTCTAGAGTCACCCATAGACCTAGATTCTCTTAGTAATTTCTCATTGAGGAAGAAATATCCCCTAGGGTTTAGAGTACACCTCCATCATTTAGGAAGAGATTTTCTAAGTGGCAGAGTCTAGGGCACAACACTTTCAACCACTTATTTCTAGGGTTTTGTCCACTATTCTACAACCCTATTGGATAGGTCTCTTCATCATTTTACTCCCCTTAGAGTTTGGTGTTTCCTTTCCCCCCTAGGATCCCCTTGAGTGTCATAGTTTTTGGAGCTTCTGGCCTATCCTTTACAACAATTTTCACCTCTGATTTTTGCGATTTGTTTGAACCCCTTACAACAGATTTGTGCCTCTAGATCTTAGTCCCTTAGACATTAGATCCTTTGGCCATTTTTTTATCTTTAAATACCTTGCTTGCCACCTCTCTTTTCGCTGCTTGATAGCCTTCTTGGGTGGGGTTTTGTGTGCCTGATATGCCATTTATTTTTCTGTACATTTTCAACATTATTTACAATTTTTCAACACTTTATTTTCAGCAGCACATGGTATCATAAAACATGTTCAATTAACTAATCCACTTGACACATCATTTTCACAGACTCACACCCTAAGAGAATGTGAGCTTGGTTAACACTACATAGCCAAGAATTGAAAAACTACACCTTAATGTTTCAACACACATAAATTAAGCCCACTTGGGCATCAAGGCCAAAAAATCTGTGTAGTTAGGTGTAGGATTGGTGGGATAGGCTTCCAATAACACCCATAGAACACTTAAATTGAGACATAGAAGTTGACATATTAGGGAGATTAAAATCCTTCACCATCCCATAGTCCAAAGTTGGCATGCATTCGAAAATCGATTCAGAGGTGGATAGGCTAGGTCATCGTGTGAGTGGTTCTCCTTGGCACTACCCAGCCTGTCATAGGGAATATCGTGTTGTGGATGATCACAAAGAAACTCAAGACTTGACCACCCCCATGGGACGAAGGTAACCATATTGACTAATAATAGGAAAACACCCTATAGGATTGTCTATGGGAAGAAATTGGTTCTCTACCCCACCTTTCTCTAGAAAACTTTTCTTACGAGGATCTGATTCCATCAAGTAAGAAGTATTTTGGAATGCCATATGAAAGATAGATTTAGGACTTGTTTGAGTATTTAGATCAGCTATAGGCTAGAGGTCATTTTTCTTTGATAGGACACATTTGCTTGAATTAGACTAACATCTTAATATAATTAGTTTACACTTTGCACCACTATATAGGTGTTTGCTTGTTGTTTGTTGCTCTTTTTCTCCTATCATCCCCTTTTAGTCTTTTGAGTCATATTTGTCTTGACATCATTGTGCCCCCTAGGCGTTTGTCATAGAGACTTCATGGCCTTTGCCCCCATTTTCCTTTAGGACATCTTACTCCTCCTCGTTAAGTTAGATCACCTATAGGCTAGAGGTCATTTTTCTTTGATAGGACACATTTGCTTGAATTAGAGTAACATTTTAATATAATTAGTTTACACTTTGCACCACTACAATAGGTGTTTACTTGTTGTCTATTGCTCTTTTTCTCCTATCATCCCCTTTTAGTCTATTGATTCATATTTGTCTTGACATCATTGCGCCCCGTAGGCATTTGCCATAGATACTTCATGGCCTTTGGCCCCTGTTTCCTTTAGGACATCTTACTCCTCCCTGTTCAGTTAGAGTTCATCCTCCTAGCCCTCCATTGAGTCCGTATTCTAACTCTGCTTCTGCCAATTCTTCCAGTTCTTCCTTTGATTCCATGTCTTCTCAACCCCATACCACCACCATGTTAGGCACCATCGTGGGTGAAGGAAATCAAGGTGGTAACCAAGCTAACCCCACAAGAAGAACCTCTAATGGAATGGTAACTCCTCCTCCATTTATTTCCTTTATGTTTTGTTTGAGCCACCTTTATAATAAACAACTCTTCAACGACCCTCTTCTCCATGACCCTAGTTGGCCTGATATGCCTACTAATATTCCTTTCGACATCCCCAAGTTCGAAGGTAATCCTAAAGAAGATCCCACAAATCATGTATCACTAACGACTCCATTCATATTCATTGGTTCTAATGAACTCTTACTGGGGCTACTATGATTGAAGTGGTATGTGGACCAACCACATGCCTCCCTTTCCACCTTCATGACTCTAGCCAAAGATTTTATGTCATAATTCTAGTTACCCCTCTGATATGACATTGGTACCAAAATCTTGACCTCTTTCTATCAAACTTATACCACCCGCTTATTTGACCATGTTCAAGAATGGCGTAGAATGAGGATTATATGTAAATC
This sequence comes from Pinus taeda, assembly GCA_000404065.3. NCBI lineage: Eukaryota > Viridiplantae > Streptophyta > Pinopsida > Pinales > Pinaceae > Pinus > Pinus taeda. The sequence continues at coordinate 87,649 of APFE030747618.1, read as the reverse complement.
TACTGAATTTGAACACTGTGTCTATATCAATTGGTTCCTTAGATCGCTTTTGGCCCCCATTGGTAAATATTTTGCCTCACTTCCCCTATGTTGGATGTGTGTTATATTCTTTCCACATGAGGTATGGACTGGTAAGAAACCCTCTCTTTCACATTTGAGGGTATTTGTCCATGATGCATGTGTACATGTTTCAAAGGAGAAAATAACCAAATTGGATATTAAATCTGAAAGGTGCATATTTATTGGGTATAAGGATGGTTTAAAAGGTTATAAGATTTGGAACCCAAAAACAACGAAGGTTGTGTACAACTAAGATGTGGTTTTCATAGAGGTGAAAGATGTTACTAAATATGAAGTCCCACCAAAGGAACCTGAGAAGATAGAGTTTGAGCTAAAGGAGCAAGAACATGGCTCTACAATAAGACATGAATTAGAAGAGGAAGAGCCACAAACTCTAGTTGTGAGAAGATCAGTTCGAGAAAGAAGGCAACGAGAAAGGTATAATCCATCTGCTTTCTGTTCAAATTTTTATTTATCTATTACTGATGATGATTTCATAACTGTTAGGGAGACAGTAGATTCAGAGGATGGAAAACTCTAGAAAGAGGCCATGGTTGATGAAATGACATATTTGGAAAAAAATGAAGCCTGGGATTTGGTGGAGTTGTCGGCTGGAAGGAAACCCATTTAAAAGAAGTGGATGTTCAAGAAGAAGATTAATGTAGAAGTCAAGGTGGAGAAATACAAAGCTTGGTTGGTAGGAAAATGTTATTCCCAGGTGTTAGTAATTTATTTTGGTGATATTTTTTCTCCTAAAGGTAGCTTCTGTTAGATTACTTTTATCTGTTGCTGCCGCTTTTGATTTTGAGGTAGAACAGATGGTTGTGAAGACAACATTTCTTCACAGGGATATGGAAGAAGAGATCTACATGAAGCAACCTGAAGGCTTTGCGGTCAAGGGAAAGAAAGAACTGGTATGCAGGTTAAAAAAGTCTATCTATGGATTAAAACAATCACCAAGGATGTGGTATCAGAAATTTGATACATAAATATGGGGACTTGGCTTCACTAAAAGAAAAGTGGATCGCTATGTGTATTTTAAATTAATTGGTGACCGTGTTATTTATCTAGTATTGCATGTGGGTGATATGTTTCTCATTGGAAATGCCAAAAAAATTATCCAAGATTTGAAGACCCAATTGTCCTCCAAATTCGACATGAATGATCTTAGTGCTAGAAACTATTTTTTGGGCATGGAAATTAAATGAGATTGGGTATAGAGGAAGATCTGGTGAAACCATATGAAGTATGTCGAGAAAATACTACAAAGGTTTAATATTCATAATAGTAAACCGATGAAGGTTCCTATTCATGTTGGTGTAAATTTATCTGCTGAGAAGTGTCCCAAGACACAAGAAAAGGAAGAGGACATGTCCCATATTCCATACACAAGTGTAGTCAGTAACCTGATGTATGCAATGGTTTGTACTAGAACATACATTTCACATGTAGTGGGAGTATTGAGCAGGTTTATGTCAAAACTAGGGAAGGAACATTAGACAACAACTAAGTGGGTTTTTAGTTATTTGCGTGGCACTAGTGATTATGGTTTGTGCTACCAAGGAAGACTAGGATTGGATAGAGTTTTGGACATTTGTGGTTTTGTTGATGCAGACTATGTTGGATATCTAGATCAAAGAATATCTACAAGTGGTATGTATTTAACCTATTTGGAGGTGAAATCAGTTGGATGAGAAAGAGACAATTTGTAGTGGCACTTTCAACTACAAAGGCATAATACATGGAAGCCACTCATTGAAGCAAAGAAGTGGTTTGGTTGAAAAGATTGTGTTCAAGTATGGGGTTAGTATGATGAACTATAATGATATACTGTGATAGCCAAACTGCCATTTTCCTGGCAAATAACTCTACTTATCATTCAAAGACAAATCACATTGATGTTCAATACCACTTTGTGAGGGATGTGGTTGAGGACAAAAAGGTGTCGCTAGTAAAGATGGACACTTTCAAGAATGTTGCAGATGCATTGGCAAAGTCTGTGAACAGTGAGAAGTTTTCTTGGTGTAGAGAAACAATGACCATTGTAGGGCTAGACCAATGACTAAGATCTCTTGTGAACCCCTGTGTGGAAAAGAAAACAATAATTGGGAGAATGTTGGGTGTGTGTTATATTTTTTCCATGACTAGTTTCATGTGC
>APFE030747618.1:32740-85365 GCA_000404065.3 Pinus taeda | reverse complement strand
GGGGGCGGGAGGCAATAACATTCCCTCTTCATTGCGATGGGCATAGCCCCCCTTGTTGGGGGGTTTCAGGGGGATAGTAGCCCCCTGCATGGGGTCCAGGATAGAGCCACAAGAATTTTTGTTTGGACCCTATATTAGGTGGGTAGACCTACCTATGATTTTGTCCATGGGTTTTACACATCATGGTTTTCTGCCCATGGTATTTTGTAGATCCAGTCAAGGGAACTACAATTATGTTCTAATCTAAGGATAATGGATTGGAGTTTATGAATGCTTCAACATGTATATAACATTACAAGGAAAATAATGAAAAATAAATCTGGTTGTCTCGGTTTTGGGATACAGGGGAAATATTTGAGTATTTGTTTTATATTTTCATCATTATTTACTTTCGATTTTTTTGATTTTGTTTGCAGGTAATTTCTATACAGGGTTAAAACCGACATTTCGTATTGAAATTGTTTCGGCTTCAAGGAGATGCCTTTACTACTAAGGGTTTTTTCTCGGGCTTGTGGTAGACCCTATTCAGTGGGAGATCGATAGGATTGATTCTTGTGGTGAAAGAAAATGGTGGGTAGTGAAAAGATAGAGATCGAGAAATTTAATAGTCAGAGTTTTGAATTGTGGAAACTCAAGATGGAGGATTCGCTAGTGGATAAGGATCAGTGGATTGCAGTAGATTCGAGTACTAAACCAACTAAAATGTCAAATGAAGATTGGGTGAAGTTAGATTGGAAAGAAGAAAGCACAATATGGTTATCAATCTCAGATTTAGTATTGTTGAATGTATCAGGGAAAGCTACGATGAAGGCTTTGTGGGACAAGTTAGGGACTTTGTACCAATCTAAGTCTCTAGTGAACAAACTGTTCCTAGAGAAAAAGCTGTATAACATAAAAATGAATGATGGAGACTCGGTGAAAGAGAATCTAAAAGAATTTAATACTATGGTAAGCCAACTATCTACTGATATTAAAATTTTAGATGAAGATAAGTGCATCAATTTGTTGTGTTCTCTACCAAATTCGTGGGATAGTCTGGTTGTTGTAATAGGTAGCAATAAAACTACCTTGAAGTTTGACGAACTAGTCTCATCCTTGCTATTGGAGGAGATGAGATGGAAATATATGGAGGGCCAAAATGGAGATGCCTTGTCTATATGAGATTGGTCCCAAAAAAAAGGGGTTCTCGAGTGGGAGATATAAATCTAGAGGGAGATCTAAATCTCCATGAAAACCTGTAAAAGTGTGCTGGAAATGCGGAAAGGAAGGGCATTTCAAAAAGGACTATAGATATAAAGCTACCGAGAAAGTAAAGGGATTTGATAATGCTCCTTATATAAAGGTGAAAACCAATTCAGATGAAGATGGGGTTGTGTACTTGGCTTCTGCTTCAAGTACATATATAGATCAAGAGGCATGGTTGATTGAATTAGGTGCATCCATTCACTTCACTCCCCATAGGGTGTGGTTCCATGAGTATGAGAAATATAATGGTGGTGATGTATTCTTATGGGATTACAGGAAGGCTAGAAACATTAGACATGAAAAAGTCAACCTGAAGTTGCAAGGTGGAAGGATTAGAAACTTCCATGTGCTTTGCATATTCCTGAATTAACAAAAAAACTGATTTTTGTAACCAAGATGCATGATGCAGGTGTAAAAACAATGTTCGAGAAAGATACTTGCAAGATGCTTCAGGAAGAACTGGTATTGATGCGGGGAGTTCGTATTGGAACTCTGTACAAGCTTTTGGGTAGTACTATTATTGATGGGTGCAATAGTTTTGTGGTTCCTGAAAGTGGAGCAAAAAATCTAATGGTCTCTAGAGAAAAGACCATGCTATGGCATCAAAGGCTTGGACATATTGGAGAAAAGGGCCTTCAAATACTTCATGGTAATGGTATGGTAGAAGGCATGTCTAATTTCTCTCTGTATTTGGATTTCTTTGAAAATTCTGTATATAGGAAGCAGAATCGGGTGAGTTTCCCCTTTGGTGCTAAGAGGGCGATAGGGATATTATAGCTTGTGCATAGTGATGTGTTTGGATGTTGTTTGGTCAATTTAGTGTCCTAAATTGCTCTACATAAATTATCAATCTGGGTATCGTAAACTGATGAAGTGTAATGCACTATTTGTGCTAGCTAACCCTCCTTACTTCGTTGTTTTTGTGTTTTATGTTGTTTTGGGGTGTTTTTGGTCTTTTAATTCCTAATGATTTACAATGTAATTATCAGAACTTAAATCTAACTTTCGTAAAGACTGCTCAAAATCAAAAAATGAAAACAAAGCTTAAGAAAGACTTGGAAGCAAAGCTAAGCAAGAAATGAAAACAAAGTTTCCATTCCCCTTTTTACCATTATTTCCAAATCACGAATTAAAATTTAAAGTGAAATTTGCAATTGATATCTAACTAATTATAGAAATAAAACTAAATGAAATACTTAGTTACTTTGCCTCTCAATTTTCGGAGAAAGTCTCCTTGGGATGACATTTGAGGAATTTTGTACTTCATTAATCTAAGAGAAAACAAATATAGAGATGCAACAATAACTCATTGCATAAATGAAATTTTCAACCACTTAGTTAAGGATGAATGATCAACTTGAAGGGTTCTCCATAAAAATTCATTAATACCATCAGTCAGTAGACTAAAAATAAAATGGCAAAGACAGTAAATGACACTGATTAGTTTAATTGAGAATTTAAATTAGAAAAACAATGAATGAAGTAACTATTGAGTTCTATCTTCTAAGCTACTGATAAAAACTAGAAAGAGATCAAGCAAATAGACACTACTCTAAATTATGAACACTGTTAATAAGAAAATGATGGAAATTGCATTATAAACATTGTTAGTAAGAAAATGATTATAAACACTGTGAAATAAAATGATGAATTTATAGTTAACAAAAGGAAGAAAAATAAAATGAAATGAAACCTTCTTCAGTGCAGGGGCCCTTTGCAACTGATTAGGCTACACTTGCTCAATCAACTCCTAGAAAACTCTTTCAGATTTTCATAAAACATGCGGTCTTCATATTAAAAACAAGGACACAAAATGCCCAGAAATTACAGAGTTTATAACTTCGATTTCTCAATAAAGCTATTACTATCACTACTAACTTCTTCGGTCCTTTACATAGGTATTTATAAGAAAAATCATATAACTGTTTGTGGAGAAAAACATGCTACAGTCAAACACGTAGAAGACATATATGCAGAATTTCTTCCGTAGTTGCTGGAGACATAAATCCAAGACATGGTGGCTGTTGGATTCGATTGTACAAGTGACTGTTGGAGTCCATAGTTACAGGTAGTAGCTTTGGATAACACTTCCCATCACTGTGAAACGTTTTAATTAACCACGAAACAGAGCCCTGTCACCTTCAGTCTCTGTGTTTGACTTATCCATTGGCCGTAGTCTTATGCCATCTTCTTTGTTGACTTGGGCTAAGTGAATAGTACAGGGTCCATGTCACGATCATTTCCAAGCTTCCCATGTAGCTATTTTCTCCTTCTGACACCTGGAACCCATTAGAGCATGAAGGTAGCCACGGAACAACTGATTAGCTGTAGAATAGGATGCATTTCGTAGCTAATATACAAAAATCTATTCAAACAACAAAACATAAAAGCATAACATGTAAATCACTAAATGTCCTCCTCAAAACAGTATATACTGGTTATTAGGGAAATAGTAATTTTGAGGCTCAATATACCCCCACTGTAAAATCATTGCATGTCCCCATGCAATTTTCAAAAATGTGAACTTCTTTCTCCTATTGCATCTGTTCAGGCACTTCTGCCATCACATCCAACTTCGTTTTCTTACTTCTCTTTGCACTGACTGCCATCCTGGGCTTCTTCATAAGAAGTCTGTATTTGAGGTTGATAAGTGCTCTTCTCAACTTCCTATTTTTCCTCTTTAGCTTCCTATTTTTCTTGAACAATAATCCCAGGTGTAGCATTGTGTTGTCATGAATGGCTCTATCCAGCTTGTTCTGTTCCCTCAAGGTTTCATTTTCTTTTTGAATGTGCCTGTTTAAAATCTCTAACTCAAAGATTTCTTGCTTGAGAGAGCTAGTTAGAGATTCTTGTGGATTGACAGGCTACTCTAGATTGGTTGAGGATCCTGGATCCATTGAGGTATTCTTTTTGTCTAATGACTCTATGTAGTCATAGATTTGCTACTGTACTGGATCTATGCCAGGAGAAGCTCTGCTTGGGCTGCCTTCAAAATTCTGTGGAGGAGAGTTTTTTGGACTGCGTTCAAATGGAATACTGTCAAGATATTGAACTGGGTTTCTCCCTCTAAGTTTATGAACTGGGCTTCTTTTGATGTTACCTTCTTCACCTTACCTTGCTCTAGAGCTCCTTCTCAGGTTTTGGAAGCTTATGATTTCTTTTCTTGCGTCCTTCTTCCCCTTTCCTATCTTCTTATTTTTCTTGATTTTCTCCTTAATCTCTGTTAGTATTTCAGAGAGTAATTGTTCATATTCTTGTGGTGATGAAGGTTCAGGAATTTCTTCATTGATTTCTTTAGCTCTCTCTTTCATTTTTCCTTTTTGTTTAGTCTGCTTCCTAACCTATGGTTTTGAAGCTGTCTCTGCATCATTCTTTTGTGAGGAGGTTTGAATATTTATGCTAATCTTTCTCCTCCTACTTTTCTTAATATGACTCTCCTCAGGTGATCCTGGAGCATCCTAGAAAAATTTTCTTACCAATAAATCTTCTCATGTATCCCCTATACTTCTCAAATGGAATTCAACTAGTATTTTCACTAATCCATGATGAAACCTAGTTGTTTCTATGGATTCAATTTTCTTTTGGACATTTGTGGCCATCCTTCTTAGACTATTTAGAAGGAAGAAGGGAAGGTTGATGGTTCCATTTTCTAAAAAATTCATTAATAAGCATATATGATAAACATACATAGACCCAAAGCTTCCTTCACATGTAATGTATTTTTGCAAAATTAAGAACATATTACTCCATTTTTTCTTGAGTGTTGAAATAGGAGTTCCCTTTCTAAATATTGTAATATCCATATGTGGGTTTCTAAGGATCACTTTCCAAGATCACCATGAATTTCCTTGTTTTTAAACCATCTTTATCCTTGTCTTGGAAGCTTTGTTGCTTCTGTTATGAAGGATTCTATGACTGCAAATTTGATATCTCCTATCTCCATTTCTATGCCATCAAATGACCTTGCAAAAGACTTGGTAATTTCCTTGTGGTTGTCGTCAAATTTCTCAATAAAATTTAACCATCTAGACTTCTGTAGCATCCCTTTAAGCCATGGATACCCCTCCATATACTTTACCCCTACGGGATCTGTCCTAACAATAAGCCCCATATCCCTTGTTTTCAGTTAACCTTCAAAATTACTTTCATTGTCTATAAAATGAGTGCTATTTAAGAAATGGAATGACTGCGTATATGGAAAGACTATGTGTATATGGAATGACTGTGTATATAGAAATGGAAAGATTATGCATATGGAATGACTGCATGAATATGAGAGAAAAATTTAAGAGTTTTCATGTAATAAATAGACAGTAAGGGTTTAGATAGTCGTAGGTAGGTAGGTCACATAATCATCTTGACCATTAACAGATGTAGTTGTGGAGGACTGTTTGAGTACAGGTTATGGAGTTTGAAGCGGAGATTTGTTATGAAATAATCTGGTGAGCACCAGTATTGCAACAATAATGTTGCAACTCCTAGGGCTTCCCACTTTACTTTTATTAACTTGGTAGTTCATAACAAACTTGGAAGCGATGGTGCTATATGCACAAGTACTAGCTCTTACTGTGGGCTGTCACATGATCAACTGGTGCAAGATCACTAGGAGCTTAAGCCAACTTCTATGAATTTTCAGAAGAAGCTTTTAACTGTGATGAAAGAAAGCTAACTCTACGAGGACTATTCTACTTGCAGAAAGAGAAAGAAGAATGGAGTGTAAGGCAAACCCTAGCAAACCCTAATTTATCCAACTAACCCTAATTTTGCAGGAAAAGAGATGAAAACTGATGAAATGAGTGCCATTGACTATTGAAAAGGTAAATTACGTCTATTCAAGCTACTTCTAAAAAGAAATGAGAAGAAAACATCTTTTTGTGCTTTTGGGTGTTTTTATGTGAAATTATTATGCTTGTAATTTATCTGGTTGTGATTGTGCAGAGGTTTGGTGGCGAAGGAAGATGGAATTGGTTTTTGCAAAGGTAGAGGAAGGTGTGGAGAGGTCCTAGGAAGCCCCTAGTACCCTTCTGAATACTTCCATTGCAATTGGATTTCGAAAAACCACTTACAAGGAATTCTACAGGAGGTTGCAGGGGATCTATAGGAGGAGGCCAAGAGCTACTTTTGGAAGTTTTGAAGGTGGAAAAATTGTGGGAAAGGGTAAATGAAGGCTAGGTGAAGGTGTGGAGGTGTTTGGAGCTTGTCAAGGAAAATCAAGAGAGAACATGATGGTTGAATTTGTTCAAATGGCAAGAGGGAAACTTATGGAGAAACGCAGAAATTAGGGCAGATTGGCGAAATGTTTCGAATGACTTGGGAAATTTGTGAGAAGTGAGCTGGTGTTGGCTGATTTATGGATGTATGGTGAGCTGAGGTGTCCTGTAAGAGATCTACACATCTACTTACAAAAACTGATCAAAGAAAGGACTAACTATACCATGAAAATAGAATCTCTACCTTGACCTAATTTTTGACCTACAAACAGAAAATTTTAAACAATAACCTTTGAACAGAAAATCATGTAGAGAGATCTATTGTAAAAGAACATGAAATGATCTAGGCAACTGAATCTGAATCAATATATCAATCTTTCGAAGTCAAGTCATCACACTAGAAATTGCATGGAAGAGCAAAACTATGTTTTTGGTGGCAGTGGTAGTGCCTTGACCTCAAATCATAGTCCCAGAAAGGGAGAAAAGAGATCAGGGCCTACTATTGGCCTTTTTTAATCTTGTTCTGTGACTACATTAATCTACTTTAGCAACTGAAACAAAAACAGCTATGGAAACCATCAAAAGCAACCTAATCTAAACAAAGTAAAATGAATCTTTGTAATAGAAATTAACTCATGAACTGAAGCAAAAACATATAAGTACAAAGCAAGAGGTGCTAGGCAGCTTGGATTGGGCCCTAACCCAAGTGCTTCAGCCCTCTGAAAGAGATTAGTGCTGGATCCAAAAGTGTTTCATCTCCATTATCAAAAACAAAAGTTACAGTACATAAATTGTTCTAAAAAAGGAAATCGAAAATGAGCTAAACAAGTGCTGCACAAAAGTGTGAAAATTTGACTAATGATTGGCTAACCTACTGAGGCTCTAAGCCCCCTTATCTATGCAAATGGAGTGCTCCAACAATCCTCTTAAAATCAAGGAGTTTGGCTTCCCAGAATTGGAGATAAACAACAGTCCTTCTTTACTTGCTCGGCTGCCCCTTGGAATGTGGACCTTTGTGCTCCGAGTTGCTGAAGGAGGATTTGAGGAAAGGGGTCATAAATGAAGGAGACACCCCCCTACAAATCCTCTTCCCTGTTTCCCTTGATTATTTGCTACCATTTGCTCATAAATCCCTTGACTTTTTCCAAAATTGACCAAAAAAATTTGCATAAAGAACACATTAGACTATGTGGCAAAATGACTAACCCAATTCACTCTATTAGCATAAATATATTCAAATACATGCAATAAGCTAATCATAATGGTGGATTAAGTCAAATTAAGTGGTAAAATGAGCCCATATAATTACCCATTTCTAGGGCACATCATCACCCCCTACTGAATGGGTTGCTCATCCTCTTAGCAAGTCTAACTCTTCATCGTTGATGGATCTGATAGCTTCCCTAACATCCCATGCTTCTGATGTGATATCTTCCTCTTTATCATGGAACCCTACCTTTCTATCCACCTCTTCCCACTGTTTCTGTTCTTCCTCCTCTTTTACTCCTTCTAGCAGTCCTAGCAGTAGTGGAGGACTGAATTTGAGGCCAATACAATTGGCCTTCAAACTTTGCATAGAGTGGTTATGTAGTGGCACTCTCCTCATGGCTTCCCTCATATTGTTTGGGGAGTGATACTCCCTGATCCGTAGGCTGTGTGGCAATGTGTTACACCTTCTCATGCAGGCATGAATGTAGTCATATCCAAACAATCTCTCCATGTCCTCGAAATGTGCAATAGCCTAGGCCTGCTTATCAACATAGTCAGGGACACTTTGAGGATTAGCTGCAAGGGGTTGGTGGGCATAGATGAGAGCCATCGGGTTTGTTGGTTCTTCTCTAACCATCGGGGGTTCATTCAGCTCTTTTGCCATCATTTTTTGGATTTATGTTGCCCTTTTTTCTTCATGGTTCATCCAAGATACAATGGCCATCAATGACAAGTCTCCTAACACAACATTGGGATCCCATAGGTTCATACCAGTAAGGTCCATGTTGTGTAAGTAAAACTCTGCTAGCTTCGCTTTGTCCTCAGCGGAACTGTGATCAGATAGATTCATGAATTGGCCATAATCCTGAAAAGGTATTGTGCCCCTCTCGGCTAGTGTCTTGATCTGAAATTGGAGCCATTGATCCTTGAGGTACACTACATATGATTTGGCTAGCCACCTGCATTAAAATGCCTCCATAGCCCAGCTAGCCATGCAAGCTAATTGGGCTTCCCTTTACGGTAGCTGCCTTCTTAAGATCAATGCATCATTTTCTACCTGGGATTCTCTTTCTTGTTGCTGGCTTATTAATGTCTCACTATCTATCTAGGGTTCCTCTTTCTGTCACTGTCTTTTTAAGATTGATAGCTCATTTCCTCCTTGGGATTCCCTTTATTGCAGCTGCTTCTTTAACATTTCATTTTCTGCCTCCAATTGAGCTCTTCTGATGCTTTCCGTATGCTTGAGCATGCTCAATTCTTTTCCCATTTCCCTCAATTTGTTTTCCATGTGCCCAATGTCTTCCATCCTCTTGATTTTTCAATCTGCATCCATGTATGGGTCCTTACTCTTTCCTTTTCCAGCTCAAAGAAGAGAGGGACTGCAAACTTTTGTGGGATTATTTCGCCTCTTCCAGAAGGTTGTAGTAAGAGCCTAAGTTAGGCTGAGGTCCAGGCTCTGGTATCTCTTTTGTCTTGTCTTCCTCCTTGGTCTATTATTCTGCCTTATTTTCAAGTTTTTCAATCTCTTGGAGCTTTGTCAATGTCTCTTGTAGAGCGGTCTGTGCCTCTTGTAGGACTATTTTAGAGTCCATGAGTTTGATCCTTTCTTTCTAAGTAGAGGTCTTAGTACTTCCTCTTTCGTAAGTGATGGGGGTTTTGGATGGAGATTCCTCCTTTGTTGCAGTAGGGACATCTTCAATGATGATGATGTTGTACAGGTAAATCCCCTCTGCGAACAGAGGTGATCCCACTAGCCTAAATGGGGTCTAGCAACAATCAAACAACGCTAACACCTAGGTTCCTAATTGCAAAGTAAAGACCGATGATGAGGGCCTACCTCGAATCAAATGCTAGTATTCGTAGAAGAGTCGTCGCTCCCGTTCTTTCACTTCAGCTGGTCACAATCCTCACGATCCTCATGAACAGACACCTCCACATGCAAAGAAAAACACAAATACAAGCATAAAATCCAAGAAATGCAACTATATATCAGTCAGAAAGGATACAACTCAAACATCATTATAAATACAATAAGAGTGGAACCATAATGATAGTCGTCTATTATTATTGATAAACAAAAGAGAATACAACCAAGTTCTGACGTCAAATCCTCCTTTGACTGGGTGATCAGCAACACATGCCTTGCAAAGCTTGTAGGGGATGGGGAACAAGCCTCTCTCTCCTTGGTTACTTGGACATGGATCTCATCATTAAAGATGTAGCCTTATGGGGATGAACAAGGCCTCTTGTAGCGTGAGCTTAGCAATTCTCAGACTTTGGGACTTAGAATTTGGAGCTTGAAGAGTGGAATTACTAACTAGCTTGTCAAAGGCAAAAGGACAAGCTTATATAGAGAGAGGAGAAGGAGATAATATCATCCACAAGATTCATGGGATTGTCCTTATCATTAGGAAACTTCCATGAGAGGTGGAGAACTACTTCCCTTCCATGGAGATTCGAAGCCCAACTGAACTAACTCAAACTGGAATCAGTTCATGAATAGGTTAGGAAGAACCTTCACAATTTGGTTTGTTAAAAACTTTACCGACCTGGGTTGGCGCTAGTGCGACTCTGATACAGAGCGCCAGCTGGCACGCCCTCTTTGGAGGATTTCCCCCATTGGCGCGAGTGATACACTGTAGAACAACACCAATGGAAAAAGGGCTATATTTATGGGTATTTTGCAGAAGGTGTCTTCAGGGCATATGAAGTACATATTCAAGGGGATACAATGCAGGTGTTTTCAGGTTATGTCACTTCTCACAGGTCCTGGAATAGGTCCTCCAATGTGTGGGAGAACGGGTAACAGGGACAATGACAAAATACTGTGTAACAGATGCCCCATAAAGCATGAGGCCCGAGAGAGAGAGGGGTGAAATGCTTTACAAGAACATGGTCAACTGAAAACACGGCCACTGGAGAACCTACATGGAGTACAACTGATATCTCAATTACATGATGTACGTTGTATGGGCGTAGCCATCCATAGTAGAGTACATAAAATCTGGATCCAAGGTATGGACACAGCCATCCAGCGAGGATCGATGAATAGACTCAGGCATGGTCACAGCCATCTAGTGAATGAGTCATGTAGTGATTATAATAATCCACAAAATGCAACCTGGATCTCAACAGACAAAATCTAGGGTCTTGCGCTCCATCTCGACCCAAACAAAGTACAAGTTCAAGCATGTGAATATGGGAGTCGAAGTCGAACATGCAGGAACATCGTCTGATTACCAGTCAATAATGAAAACTGTTAATAGACGTAAGAGGTACCATCAATAATGGCAATGGTCCTCAAGGTACTATAGGTACAATCCACGACGTGCGAATCAGTGAGCCGGTGTCGAACACCCGTAGAATCATCCGATGAGAGGCCAATGATGAAAATCTCGTGTTGAACATGAAGAACCTACCATTGAGGCATGCAAGCTTCAAGCTACCTGAAGGGAGTCTCTAAGTCAACTTCCTGGATAATGAGCTGAAGTCGACAGTAAGTGACCTTGATCGAAGGTGGGCCGTAATGTTTCTCACATCATCGAAACGAGACAGAGAAGGATAAAATGTTTTTGGTGAGGTATCAGAGGGAGGTTAAGTATTCTGCAGAGGTCAACTTCTCTTGAACATATTGGTGGCACGAAAGTGGACTTGGTAGTATTTGACATCAAATGATCAGGGGTCATGGTGACAAGGCGATGAGCAGATGAGAGGTCAAACAGGATAACCCAAACCCATGGAGGCAAGTGTAAAAACAAGATGAGATGTCCCCACCCAGACACAAACGTAGACAAGTGCCATGTTCAAGAGCGACATACTGCCGACACAATGATAATTGTGGTTCCTTTTCCCCACCATTTCTGGCAAGTACCCTGGTTATTTTTGGATGATAAGCTTGACGGGGATAGCATATGCTTGAGAGGCGGCATTTATACGGAATCCGATGTCATTAAGTTTTAACGAGTCTGACAAAGGAAGAACTCGACATCTTTTCATGTTTAGAGAGTTTGAAAATTCAGCGGAAAAGTAAACTCTAGGGGTGTCCTTTTTCGTAAAGTTGTGTCGCTCGAGCCCAAAAAAGTATAAAGCAATGCTCGAAAGAACTACCCGATCATTACGATCGGGGAGTGCTTTTCATGAGTAGTGATTCTGATCTGAAAAAGTAAAAAAGCAAATGAAACCACATCGTTTCGTAACTGTTAACGAGCCTGAAATGACAAGGGCCCGACAATCTTTTCGTCTTTACACAGTCGAAAAAGAGTTGAAAGAAGACCTCCATTTTTATTCTCTTTAACAAGTCAGAAAAGGAAAAAATACTCGACAATCTTTTCATATTTTACGAGTTAGAAAAGAGCTTAAAGGTGACTCGTCCTAGAGGAACGAGTGGTATAAAGGGTAGCAACTGGTTTCGGCAATGGTGGAACTGCTCAAAACATGTAATGGTCAAGAAGTTAGCTAACAAAACCACTCATAACTACGGTTCCTCAGGAAAGGAAAAATAACCAAGTGAAAGTGTATGATCGGCCAAAGAGATGGTGGCGATGGGATGAAAAAAACCAAGGCTCATCTAACAAAATTTAGCGGATAAAGACAGCAATCATGAGATGTACATCGGGTATGGGTTCATTTTTACACAAGCTTGAACCATAGAGAACTCTGCTTGGATTCAGTTTCATGTTTACACAAGCTTGAAACGAAAAACTATGCTTGTTATAAGTTTGCATGCCCCTAGCATAATGACGTAAAAACGAGGTACATGCCCCCCAAGCTTCATTGCATTCAACAAAGTGGATGGAATGAAGGTTCACTGTTGAGATCTTGGAAAGACTCAACTTGTATTTTACGAGATCTTAACCAAAAGACCCGATTTGGAATGGGAGTTGTTTCATTTTTTAATGAGGTTGACATAGTAAAAGAACTATCCTCATAACCCTTGTTTCATTTTTTAACAAGCTTGACACAAGATCAAGAAATTTTCTCAACCAGACCCAGTTTAATTTTTTAAGGAGCTTGACATAGGAAAGCGAACTATGCTCCGACTAGACCTAGTTTCATTTTTTAAGGAGCTTGACATAGGAAAGGGAACTATATTCCAATTAGACCTAGTTTCATTTTTTAAGGAGCTTGACATAGGGAAGGGAACTATGCTCTGACACAAACTTCATCATAATGAACAAGAAGCTGTATCTTCCAAGAGTGCCACTCCCAGTGGAAGGATCACATCTTGGAAGTCAGGACCCAATGCCCCCAGGACACTATGCATGATGGCAGCATCACTAGATACAGGCACGGGATAAGTAGCCACGTAGTTGACCTGCGGTGGGGTAGATACAATCGGTGGATAAAAACTAGAAGGGGATGACAACTGCGCAGAAGGCATGGGGGGACTAAAAAATGATAATTGATCTATAGTCACAATTCTTCCATCGTGTGGAAAGAAAACCACACGGAAAAGTGAAGAGACAAGGGCCCCCATGGCATAAACATAGTCACGACCAAGGAGAAGACTAAAATATAAAGCACCTTGGGCAACGAATACATCTATATAGACGGTTTTGCCTCCCAAAGTAATAGGGAACTGTGGGTGGATCCCCAATGGTTGACTGGTTCCTCCGTCAAATGCCATCAGATTTTGTGCGACCGGCACAAGCTGTGGGGAGCCCAAAGCTTGCCAAGTAGTGGAAGGCATGAGATTGACAGATGCACCCTCATCCAAGACAGTGCTAGGTACTGCCTTATCATAGGCATGTACTGTAATCTGGAGAGGCACATAGGATGGAAGGTGAAAAGCAATTAGGTGACTCCAGTCGAAGGAAACGACTGAACTACTTGGTGGGGGAATCGTATGATTGCCACCCTGCTCCGAAGAAGGACTCTCAGGATCAGCTGGGCTAGGAGAGTCGTTTTCGGACTCAAGAGAATCTGACGAGACAAGAAGAACATGAGCATGACACTCCTCTGAAATAGAGTGATCGACGGGTGGTGAACCTGAGTCGACACTCTTTCCAATCAATGGTTGGTCCCGAACAGGCTTAGCACAGCCTGGTTCGGAAAGAGGAGGAGGGACAGGAGAAGGATCTAAAGCAATATCTTTGTCAACAGGGAGAGGATCTGAAGAGAGCCTCTGATAACTAATGGGGACTTGGGGTGAAGAAGCTGAAAGACTTTCTAAAATAGCTGAAGCTTTATCCATGAGCGGACAAAGGTGAAGGGGATGGTTGCCTTCACATAGCCTACAGGGGAATCGAATCTTCCCTTTTGTCTTACCGCTGCTAGTCGATAGGATAGCATCGCCATGAGCTTCAGAGGACGATGAGGGATGGGTCGGATCGTGAGACCATACTTCTAAGATGCTGGGAATGCCAGGACAATCATGAAGAATATGGTCATCCTTGCACAATTTACAAGGAAACTTAACCTTCCGCAGAGGAGCAGAAGGAGTTCCAACCTGAGATGTACTTGGGGCAACAGCTGCACTTTTAGCCTATCGCTTAGGTGAATTCTTCTTCTTTGTCTTCTTCTTCTTCTTCTTAGCCACCTGGGTACTTGAAGCCAAACGTTCACCAGGCGAAGTTGAAGATGAGGACATAGAAATGGGCGAAGAAGCGGAGAGGTCCATCTTGGAATCAACATGATGTTGTTCGGGTGGAGGAACTGAGTGACCAGTAGTTGAGACACTAGGGACCACAGAGGTTGAGAACAACCAAACAGGCAACCCAACAGTTAACCCAGGAAGGGACAACGTTGCCATGTAAGGAGCACCAACATTTCCAAAAGGTGGGAAATGACCAGGATTCCTGTCAGAGGGGATTCCTGGGTTGGTGAACTCTGGAAAAGTTGCCATCAAAACTGAAAATCACACATGGGGCTGCAAAAGAGTCAAGACACACAGTCAAATGGCCAACAAACAAAATCTAATAGGGTGTGTGATTGTGGGAAAATGAATTTTAAGACATAAGGACATAACTTGACCTTTTCATCTTTAAAGAGTCGAGAAAAGGACAAAAAGATGACTCTAGTTGCCTTCAAATGTTTAATGAGCCTGAAGTGACAAGTGCTCAGGTGAGTCTTTTCTTTTAGGAAGTCCGAAAAGGATCAAAAAGTGACTACTCTAGAGAACTAGGCAAGGGGTTTACCAAACAATCCGTAAAATTGCATATACACCTTAGCAATCATATGAAAACCAAGGACTTTCCGTGCGGCAGTCAATCTTCCCGAATGTTGTGTTTAGTGCGTTACGGGCTGTAAGGCGGTAGACACAGCTTCTTGTGGATCAAGGATGATAACCTAGTGGAGTCTCCCCATATACTCGACGGTACGTGGGAGCACAAGTCCGTACTAGACCACAGTTGAGTCACAAAAGGAGGAATCACCCAACCTTGAGTGAAAGCAAAAGTGACTAGGTTTAACGACGCCGGAGCACGTCTCTAGCCTAGACCTCTAGAATGTGAGCGTTATTTTCCAATGCGTTGTTAGATTTATTCGATTTATTTTAAAGTTGATCTTGTGTTAAGTTTCGGTTTTCAGGTCCTACTGTATGTAATCTCTCAAAATTCCCTAAATGCAATCTATATGCCAAAACATGTCATTTCATTCGATGAAGGCTATTTATGAAAGGGTTCAAGGGCTTTCACACAAATGAAATGATCACAAAACAACAAAGAATTTCCCTAATGCAGCTAATGAAAATTAACAAACTTTCCTTTAAGATCACTAATCACTAATCAAAATGAAAATTTCTAATTTTCATTAACTAGTTCAAAGCAAAAGAGATTTTTTCTTTTTGATAATGGAAAAATGCATTAAACAACTTTGAGAAATAACAACTAACAATTTCTATTCAATACAAGCACTTTCAGTTCCTTAAATCACAAATCAAACTTCCAAGAAACAAGAAAGATCCCAAAGACAACAATGAGCTGTGTGATCTAGGCTCAAAGTGAGATGAAGCGGAATTCAAGTGAAGACGAAGCAAGTCACCCAAATAACGTAATAAAACGATTAACAACCACTAAACGAGTGCAAGGGAGCAATCAAAAAGTTGACTGGACCAAGAAGACCAAAACTCCTAAGGAAGGCTCGACACACAAAGCCACTAGATGCCCTAGGGCTAGAAATGTGAAATCGATAGAAAATGGCAAACACCCAAAGGGTAAAGGTAATCTATGCAATTGTAATCTATGCACAATTTTCATTCATATTCTGAAAATGAGAATTCTAATTATGCAAGTGTGATCTATGCAAGAGAATTCTCAAACACAAGATGATTCTAATGTAATCTAAGAACCAATCAAGTGAAGATCAAGAAAAATTAGTGAGAGTTCCAAAGATAAAAAAATAAAAGCACTCAAAGGGGGGATTTTTTTTGCAAAAACAAAAGAAAAAAGATGCAAAGTTGTGAAGAGATTGAGACAAACCTCCAAGTAATGACCAAAGGAAATCAAATGAAGAATTTCTCAAAAGAGAGACTCAAAACCAGTCAAACAAGACTCCGACACACTCAAGCAGTCAAAAAAAAGGTACCCAGAACAAAAACCAAGCTCAAAGGGCTCTCAGCCAAGAAAACTTCAAAAGTTCCCAGGCCTGGCGCAACTGCCAGGCTGCAACTAGTGCCTTTCAGGGATTGGCGCGGGTTTTAAATGTGCAACTTGCGCCAACTGACACGACTGTAATGCTATAAACCAACGCCAGCTGAGTTTGCTATGGAAAAATAAAAACAAAAGAGCCAAGGCCTAATCAATAGTACCTAGGTACACCAAGAGGCAAGAGGCAATACAGGGATTTAACCCAGAAAGCTAATCAAGGAGGAGAAACCAAGAAACAAGGCAAGCTCCAAGTTGTTCATTTCGTAAACCAAATCGGAGATGGACTGAAGTGGCGTTGATCTACTTTGCTAATGCAGAGCAATATCGTTTCGAAGGCTATCTGGCCGTACTGCAAGCTCTGTCTAAAGTTTACAAATCAAACAACAAGACAAAACAAGCAACAAGGCAAGAGCCAACTCCCCAGTGGAGTCGCCAAATTTTTGTACAGGTAAATCCCCTCTGCGGACAGAGGCGATCCCACTAGCCTAAATGGGGTCTAGCAACAATCAAACAACGCTAACACACAGGTTCCTAATTACAGACTAAAGACCAATGATGAGGGCCTACCTCAAATCCAACGCTAGTATTCGTAGAAGAGTCGTCGTTCCCGTTCTTTCGCTTCAGTTGGTCACAATCCTCACGATCCTCGTGAACAGACACCTCCACATGCAAAGAACAACACAAATACAAGCATAAAATCCAAGAAATGCAACTATATATCAGTTAGAAAGGATACAACTCAAACATCATTATAAAGACAATAAGAGTGGAACCATAATGATAGTCGTCTATTATTATTGATAAACAAAAGAGAATACAACCAAGTTCTGACGTCAAATCCTCCTTTGACTGGGTGATTAACAACACATGCCTTGCAAATCTTGTAGGGGATGGGGAACAAGCCTCTCTCTCCTTGGTTACTTGGACATGGATCTCCTCATTAAAGATGTAGCCTTATGGAGATGAACAAGGCCTCTTGTAGCATGAGCTTAGCAATTCTCAGACTTTGGGACTTAGAATTTGGAGCTTGAAGAGTGGAATTACTAACTAGCTTTTCAAAGGCAAAAGGACAAGCTTATATAGAGAGAGGAGAAGGAGATAAGATCATCCACAAGATTCATGGGATTGTCCTTATCCTTAGGAAGCTTCCATGAGAGGTGAAGAACTACTTCCCTTCCATGGAGATTCGAAGCCCAACTGAACTAACTCAAACTGGAATCAGTTCATGAATAGGTTAGGAAGAACCTTTGTAAGTTGGTTTGTTAAAAACTTTACCCAACTGGGTTGGCGCTAGTGCGACTCTGATACAGAGCACTAGTTGGCGCGCCCTCTTTGGAGGATTTCCCCCATTGGCGTGAGTGATACACTGTAGAACAGTACCAATGGAAAAATGGCTACATTTATGGGTATTTTGCAGAAGGTGTCTTCAGGGCATATGAAGTACATATTCAAGGGGATACAATGCAGGTGTTTTCAAGTTATGTCACTTCTCACAGGTCGCGGAATAGGTCCTCCATTGTACGGGAGAAGGGGTAACCGGGACGGTGACAAAATACTATGTAACAAATGGGATCCTTTGAAGGTGGCTGAGGGTTCCCCATCTTTATTCTGGTGCTATTTCGAGCCTTGAAGTAAATAGATGGTTGTATCTTTATTTTTCCTTTGGGCTTGGGTCGAGTACTAAGTGCAGCAAGAACAATTGTTGCCTCTCTTGCTAGTGTCTCAGAAGACACTTCTTCTTTCTTTGCTTCTTCTTCTTCATCTACTATTTTTCCTGTTTCTGCTGGTTTTGCTTCTGTTGTCTCTGATTTTGTTTGCTCCTCTGCTTGCTTAGTTTCTGCTTTTCCTGTGGCAACCTTTTCCTGAACTGTCTTAGGATTCTTCCTCTTAGTTCATGGCCTCTTATTTTTCTCTGGTGTGGTTTTACCCTTTTTTGCTTTTGATTCTTTCTTCTTCTCTGCTTTAGGCTCATCTTTGGCGGTGTCAGGTTTCTCCTCTCCTATCTGGTTTTCTTCTTTTTCAGTGTGGGGTTACTCTTCTTCCAATTTAGTGTTCTGTTGTTCTTCATGGATTTCCTTCTCAACTTCCCCTTTTTGTTCCTCCTCTTCACTTTCAGATGGAACAAGGTCATCGATGAGAGTTTTTATATTATCCTCTTTAGTCATGTTTCTAAAAATCTCTTACGCTATGGGGATTGTGAAATTGTGGAGGGCATCCTCCACCAGCAATTTAATTAGCCCATGGTGAGCCAATTGATCTAGAACCCCTACCTTCAATTTGGTGGTAGATTCTATTAAGGATTGGAGGAGAAAATATGGAATACTATGTTTTCTGGATGCAGGAAGGTCCATGCCATATCTTAGTTCATGTAACAGCCTGAAATGGTACCCATAAAATATGTTGTATCTTCCCTCACACGAGATGTATTTCATAATTTGATAACTGACCTCACCCATGGATAAGGTATACTTGTCCTCCTGATGCCATTGTTGTCCTCCACAAGATGTTCATTAGGCTGGAAAAAGGTCTTCTTGGCAACTTGACCCAGTGTTTTTTCTTCGTTGCTCCAGGGTAGCCCAAGTGGGAGATTGGTGACCCTACTGATGAATTCCAGTGTGATTTCTATGGTTAGACCCCTGAAGCTGATACTGGCATGGGTTTTTGAGTGAGGTTTTAAAGATAGTGCAAATTATTCTGTGACTTCCTCGTCATACCTATGAAACTTCTCAAAGAAAGGCATCCAATTTTCCCTGGTAAAGAGGGCTACCATTTCTAGATGTTCATGCAGCTTAGTTGAATTCAAAGGCTCCTTCCTCATAAAACTCCCTGTCATGATGTTGAGAAACTGCTGGAATGTCTCAGGTGAGGAGGAAGGCAGCAAATTTCAAACTCAAAAACAGAGGAACAACTGAGGTTTTCGTTTTGGAACTAGAGAGAGAGTTTTCGTGTTCTTCCTTTTTAACAAAAACAAATTGCAACTTTCCTTCCTTCCAAACTTTGTTCTTAAACTTACATTACTTCTCAGTCTGTTTGAGGGAAACAATATCTTAAAAAAACAGAGAGTATACAGAACAGTGTTTTTTCCCTTTCACAAAATAAACAGACTACCCAATGCAAGTTCACTTTTTTTTACAAGCTTAATTTTCTAGAGTTGCATTATCTCCTTATAGAGGAGAATACCATGAAGGAGAAATGGACAGTATTTCAGTGCAAAGAGTAAATGGAGAAACTGTATATATTTTTTTTTAAAACATAGGTAGAATCTGTTCTCACTTTTCCTTTCTTTTCAACTCAATACTTCGCTTCGAATCCCACCACCTTTTGTATATATATGGAAAGGCAGAGTGGGTTTTACTGAGCCTACCTTTTTTAGCCTGAATTTGTCCTGAAATCCTGATTTTTCCTCTGCGGTGCTGCTCACTGGCCTTCCTATAGAAATGCTCCAGTAGGACTGTGTTTTCACTCTTGTAGAGCCCATTAATGCTCCTGTAGAGCCTGATAAGTGGAAGGGTTCTGAAACTGATAGAGAGCGACTGTTTTGAGGCCCTGGAGGTGGTAGGTAGCTCGTTGCAGTCGAGCGCACGATGATACAAATGAAAACAAGGGTGGTGAAGGTGGTTGAATGCAGCGTACTTAAGCTTACGTGAGAGAGTTACGGTGAGGAGATGAGGTGACAGGAAGGGTACGTTATCCTCATTTGGACCATTGGTCCCTACTTCAGTGCCATTATGAAAGTTCATGCAACTTGCCCCAAGCATTTCCATCATTCGCGTTTGGACGCCGCCACTACCTGTTTTGAGATTCTTACGAGTTAACTGGACACACGTGCTGAGTGCACCCGCTGAGCACTGTTTGAACTGGACGAGGGTGGCTAGTTAGCTGGCCACCGATCTTGTTTAATCGCAACCATCTCATTTGTCCATGCAGTTTTTAAATTATACTCATGCAATAGAGGAACAGGTTTAGTCACTTACCTGTTAGTCGAGAATTTCATGCTACCATGTTGTTGCATGCTCAGACTTTGGCGTTCTATTCATGGACTTCTGCTGCTAGTGCCTGTGGCTTTTGAATTGATGGCTCGGCTACCTTGTACTGGTGATATTCAATCAGGACTGGGCCCCTTGTGTGTTTTATACATCTGTGGCTGCATTGACCCTGCCTATGGAGCTCAATTTATAAGGGGATCAGCTGCAATAGGAATCTTACAAGATTTCCTGTAATTGCTTTTCCCTCTAAAAATTTTGGCTGAGGCTTGAGCAGGGACTGGAGAGGTAGCTAAGGAAGGTTTTTCAGTCAAGGAAAAGTAGCTAGTATGCATTAGGTAAGAGCTAAGTTAAGGATGCTTCTTGTTTATTCTTCAGTTTTTTTCTTTTTTTTGAAAAACAAAAGAAACAGGATTTCTATGTTTTCTGTGCAAGGAAGAAATAAGCGAGTGGAAATGCAATGGTGTAGGTACGGAATGGAGAGTTAGGAGGATGAATGGTTGTAGGGGGGTCCACAGGTCTTCTGGACAAGTTTCTAGCCCTTTGATCCTTTTATTGACTTGATTTCAAGCTCTCTATGATTTCTACAGGAGCCTCCTGTAGAATGCACAGAGCCTCCTGTAAGATGCATAGTTTTCCAGAACAAGTGAGACCAGGGACTAGGAAAAGACAATAGCGATGGAGACATGGTCTATCAGAGGTGTATTCAGCTTGGCCATTTCACTTTTTCTTCTATGGCCCTCCTGCAATCTTCAATGCATTCAAAATAAGTTAACTTTTTGTTCCTATTTTTTTCTCTCTTTTTTTTTAGATACAATTGGGGCGCCTCTGGGAGGTTTTCACCCTCACTACCTGCCCTAGGTGCCTCCAAGGGGAGGTTTTTACCCAGGGATATTTTATTCTCCTCATTTTTTTTTTTTTCTTTTTTTTTTTAGGGTGTGGATGGAGTGGAGGCAGAGACTTGCTCCACTACCAACACTATTTTACTCAGATTCTCAATGAATTCTTGCTTGGAGAAGGGCTTCCTGTAGATTTTCAACCGATGCCCATTGACAAGCATGGGATGGCTTCTTCATCGATGGTCCTGATCAGAACTGAACCATTGTCATTGCACCTTTCTACTCTGTACAGTCCCAACCATCTTGTCCTCAGTTTTCCCTTGAAATCTTTATACCTTGAATCATACAGTAGCGCCCAATCTCCTTCCTGGAATTGTTTCTCTTTGAGGTGTCTGTCATACCATATTTTCCTTTGAGGTTGGACTACCTCTAAGTGGAGAAGGGCCTACAATCTATGTTCATCCAATCCATTTAGCTGGAGTAACCTTTCCTTTTGTGCATGGCTGAGATCTAGGTCCAGATGAGCTACCATCCTTAGTGTGTTATATTCAAATTCTATTGACAACAAAGTCTTATTCCCATAGACCAGCTCATAGGGTGTGAACCCTGTGGTGGTCTTCTAGGTGGTGTTATAGGCCTAGGTGGCCTCAACCAATCGATCTGCCTAATATTTTTTGCTACTGCTCACTACCTTGGTCAAAATCCCTTTTAAAGCTCTGTTAGTGACTTCCACCTATCCATTTGCTTGCAGATGGTAAGGTGTGGAAGTTCTGTGCTTAATTTTGTGATGTGTGACCAGGTCTTCAATTAGATTGGAGGTAAACTGACTCCCTTGATCCGTGACTAATTCTCTTGGATATCCAAACTTGTAGAATATATTCTCTCTCAAAAACTCAGCTACTTTCTCTTCTGTTGTTGCCTTGATCACCTTTGTTTCTGCCCATTTTGTTAGATAATTAGTGCACATGATGATGTAAGATTTCTGCTTTGAAGGAGGGTTGATAGGACCCACAGAGTCCATGCCCCACTTCTCAAATGGCTCAAGAGTCACTTGAGGTTGCAAGGGCATCTCATCCCTTGGAGTAGGTTTCCCCATCCTTTGACACCGGTCACATTGGCTGATATATCTCCTTACATCTTCATGAAGAGTGGGCCAATAGTAACCTGCTTGTAGGATTTTGAAGGCAATCCTATTTGCTGCAAAATGGCCCCCACAAGGCCCATCATGACAGGTTAGGAGAATGTCAAAAACTTCTTCCTCCCTGACACATTTCCTCAAAACCTAATCTAGGCCAAGTTTGAAGAGATTGCCCCCAATCCAAGTGAATGGGGCACTTTTCCTCACGATCTTGCTCTTCTCTTTTGAGGATAGGTGTGGCGGGAACTGTGCAGAAACCAAGTAATTTTCTATATCAGAAACCATGGAGAGAGTACCGAGATAGCAAATAGGTGTTCATATGGCATTTGATCATCCACCATTTCTTCTTCACCTGCAGGCAGATCTATTCTAGACAAAAAATCAGCAACAACATTTTCCTTACCCGGCTTATCAACAATGGTTAAATCAAATTGCTGCAATAAAAGCAACCATCTAATAATGCAAGCATTTACATCTGGTTTGTTCATTAAATACCTAATTGCAACATGATCAATGTGTACAAATGTTTGATAGCTAGTGATGTAGTGTTTGAACTTATTTAGGGAATGGACTATAGCCAGGAGCTCCTTTTCGGTTACAGTGTAGTTTAATTCTGCCTTCGACAAGTTTTATTTACAAAATATATGGCATAAGGTAGCTTCTCATCAACTTTCCCTAAGGCTGCTCCTATCGCTTTGTTCAAGGCATCTGTATGAATGTGGAAAGGTAGGGCCCAGTTTGGACCTCTCAAAATTGGGGTAGTCACTAGTTTACTTTTCAAGGTATCCAGAGTTTCTTGACAATTGTCAGTCCATATAAACTCAACATCTTTTCCCAAAAGACCAAAAAATGGAGAGGCTAGCTTACTGAAATCCTTAATGAATCTTCTATAAGACCCTGCTAAGCCTAGGAAACTTCAAACATCTCTTACCTTTTGAGGAGGTGGGACCCTTTGGATGATGGCAATTTTGTTGGGATCCACTTGTAATCCTTGTTAAGAAATTGCATGACCTAGCACGATCCCTTCAGTCATCAGGAATTCACATTTTTCAGGACTGAGGGACATGTTCATTTCAATACACTTGTC
Source organism: Pinus taeda (assembly GCA_000404065.3). NCBI lineage: Eukaryota > Viridiplantae > Streptophyta > Pinopsida > Pinales > Pinaceae > Pinus > Pinus taeda. The sequence goes on along the minus strand of APFE030747618.1, from coordinate 62,069 downwards.
CAAAACTTTTCCCAAGTTAGACAAAGCTTCCTGGAAGTTAGAACATAAGGGGTAAAGTCATCCATATAGATTTCCACTGTATCATGAATGAGTTTAGCAAATATACTCAATACTACTCTCTGGAAAGTGGTAGGAGTGTTGCACAACCTGAAAGGAAAGACCTGATATGCAAAGGTACCCCAAGGACAAGTGAAAGTGGTTTTATCTTGGTCTTTCGGGCTGATTTGGATTTGGTTGTACCCACTAAACCCATCTAGGAAGGAGAAAAAGTTCTTCCTTGCCAGGCCATCTAACACTTGATATATGAAAGGCAAACGAAGATGGTCATTCTTGGTGGCCTTGTTTAATTCTCGATAATCAACACAGATACTCCACTTCCCATTTTTTTTTGCACTAGCACCAAAGGAGAGACCCCTTCGCTGTCAGAGATAGGGTAGATGAATCCTGCATCCAGTAACTTTTGTAGTTCTTCTTTGAATATGTCCTTAAGGGATGGATTCATCCTCCTTTGAGGCTGCTTGACTGGTTTGCAATCTTCCTTAATGTAAATGTGATGAGTACATACTGAAGGGTGCACTCCCTTCATCTCCTTATAGCTCCAAGCAAAAGCATTCAAATGGTTTCTTAATAAGCTACACAGTTCTTTATCTTGAGAGGTGGATAGGGATGAGTTGAATTTCAAGGTTCTTTCTAGGCTGAATTCCATATTCTTAACTCAGAGAGAGGTCAGGTTAGCCACACAGAGATCAACTAAAGGATTGGCTTGGGTTTTTTCCACTAGCTCTTCTAATGGAAACACACTAGGTGGTGGATCCTGAATCAAGTTTTCAATAAGATAATCGTCACTTTGTGGGGCCCCCCTCATGTTAGCTTCCACTGCACAAAGTGGTGTGGAATAGACTTCATCCTCATCTTCCTCCTCCAACCAGAGAGGTAAATCACATTCTAACAAAGGTTGGGAAGGAGGATATAGGACTAGCTGCTTGGACATATGGTCATTCTTGATTGTCATGTTCCCAGCTCAACAACTGATGTAGGCATCTGCAGTAGCCAACCAGGGTCTTCCCAGGATGAGAGGATACCCAATGGGCTTTACCTTTGGTTGGAGAACCAAGAAATCAGGCGGGTACTCCCAAGAGTCAATGGAGGCCATTACATCTTCCACAATCCCTTCAGGGGTCACGATGGAGTGGTTTGCTAACTGAAGTACTGTTGTGGTCTTTCTCAGGGAGCCCTGAAGGTTGAGCTTGAGCATAGTGTCATTGGTCATCACATTAATGGCAACCCCTAGATCAATTAGGGTATGGAGGATTATGGTGCCATTGATGTGGACATCGACTACAGGGCTTCAAGGGTCTAGATATTTCAGACAGATTACCTGCCCCAACATTAGGTCGGATAGTTGTCTTATGACATTGATAGTTGGGGCATCTCTCCTGTACCTGCTTGGGTGCCTGAAGCACTTCTCCTTGATCATATTGTTGTATATAGGCACATCTTTTATGGCTTAGAGAAGTGGTATCTTTACACATAATTGTTTCAATTCTCCCAGAAGTTCAGTTTCTTCTGGGGTAGGTTGTATTGATTCAAATAATATCTTAAGAAAGGGTGGAGTGGCTTTTGGTTCACTTTCCTCTTTTTATTCCTCATCCTCCTTAGGGGGAGGTTGGCTGTCTGGGAGAACCTTCCCAGATCATAGGTTAATCTCCTGAATCTCCACAACATAGGTTGGGCTTGATGGTTCCCCACTATATACCTACTGGGCCTGTCTGTTATCCAGGTTCGGGTTTGGTTGAGCAGATATTTGGGGTTGTCTTGGTGGAGCATGAGGCAATGGTTGTGGTTGAGCAGGTGGTGGAGGAAAAAGAGCGGGAGGAGAGTTGTACTAGGGCCTCCACCCCTGATGAGGTGCATTCCACTAAGGATGTGGCTGATCATAAGAGTGAAAAGAATGAGCAGCTGGTTGAGCATGGTATTAAGATGAATATGACCAAAGAGAGGGCGTGGACTAGGAAGGATAAGCAGGGGGACCCCAAGAGGGCATGGAAGTGGCTTGATTGGGGTTGTAATATGTCTGGGATGTCCTTTGCATTCCCTGATGGTAAGGTCTAGGCCCATGTGGCCTCCTCTGGTTCATGAAATAGAGTGGTTTAGTGGCTCCTTCAGCCCCCTGGTATGCAGCTTTGAATCTAGGCAAGGAGGGCATTGATTCGTAGAATGGTCTTCTTCACAGACTAAACACACTTCTATAGAGTTCAATGGACATTCGTTCCTAGGATGCCTTCTGGTGCACCTAGGATAAAAAATGGCCAAGGCCTGTTCTGCTTCTTCCTGTTTTCTTTTCATATGCAAGGTATCCATTTGCATGGCAAGATTCTGCATCATCTCACTCTTGAAATATTCCAACAGATTTCAAATTCACCTTTAAGGGATGAAATGGATGAGGATGTACTGGCTAGGGGTTGAATTCCCCTACCTCTCTTTCTGGCTGCCATAGAATGGTTTCTAAACACACTCTTTATGTCTTCATAAGGTAGTTGGTAGATATCCCCTCAAGCCAGCAAATGGAGGGTATCTAGAAGGTCTTCCAGGACTCCTCTGAGCAGGACCAACTTCAGAGATTCGAGGTCAAGTGTGCACCTAACCCTTTTATAACTGAGTTGAAACCTCTTTTCATAATCTTCCAAGTATTCATCGCTTCCCATGGTCATTCAAAAGATTTCTTCCTTGGTATCCATTGACCTACAATAGTCCCGGTATTTGTTATTAAAGGCTTGTTGCATCTGAGCCCAAGTGGTGATGTTGTTGCCAGGTAACCCCATGAACTAGTGCAATGCTGCATCCTTGGGGATAGAAGGAAACAGTTTCAACTTCTGCTCATCTTCTGCATAGTCATATGTTTGACAGATAACAACAAATTCAAACAAAAAGGTATCAGGATCTTTGGTAGTCAACCCATGGAAGTGAGGTAAGGCTAAAGAACTTATGTTCTTCATTTTAGTGTCCCCATTGGTCTCTCAAATGGGAAAGGTACTCTCTACTCTTTCCCCATTCCCTCTAATGTTTATGTTTTTATCCATGGTCTCAGGAGGGATGGTTTCTTCCTCTTCTTCTGCTATAGGATCTTCTTATATCTTTGATGGTTCACCTATAGGTTCTTTTGGATCACTGCCACTGAAGAAGAGAGAATGGTGACTTTGTGATGTGGTGGGGTGTTGGGTAGAAATTTTCCTAAATTATCTCTCTTCCTACGAGGCATGAAAGGAAATCTCTTTTTGGGTGATTTTTTTTCTTCTTCTTATACCTGCAAAACTGAAATTGATTGAACAAACAAATTGCAACTAACTGAAATGAACTTGTTGAAATGAAATTGCAGAATTAAAATGAAAGCAAGGAAATGACTAATCTACTTTGCTGGAATGGAAATTGCAGAATTGAAATGAAAGCGAGGAAATGACTAGAGTACTTTTGCTGAAATGGAAATTGCAGAATTGAAAGAGCTAATCTACTTTTGCTGAAATGGAAATTGCAGAATTGAAAGAACTAATCTACTTTTGTTGAAATGGAAATTGCAGAATTGAAAGAACTAATCTACTTTTCTGAAATGGAAATTGCAAAATTGAAATGAAAGCAAAGATATGCAGGAATCGAAAGAATAATTACTCTACTTTTGCTGAAATAAACTACTTAGCAGAATGTTGCAGTAGAAAATAGAAGAAAATAAGTAATCACAAAATACTTTGACGTTTCCCCAGCAATGGTGCCAAAAAAAGTGGTGAGCACTAGTATTGCAGCAATAATGCTGCAACTCCTGGGGCTTCTTACTTTACTTTTATCAACCCAGTAGTTCGTAACAAACTTGGAAGTGACGGTGTTGTATGCACAAGTACTAGCTCTTATTGTGGGCTGTCACTTGGTCAACTGGCGCAAGATCACTAGGAGCTTAAGCCAACTTCTATGAATTTTCAGAAGAAGCTTTTAACTGTGATGAAAGAAAGTTAACTCCATGAGGACTCTTCTACTTGTAAAAAGAGAAAGATGACTGGAATGTAAGGCAAACCCTGGCAAACCCTAATTTATCCAACTGACCCTACTTTTGCAGGAAAAGAGATGAAAACTAATGAAATGAGCATCGTTGACTACTGAAAAGGTAAATTACATTTATTCAAGCTCCTTCTGAAAAGAATTGAGAAGAAAACATCTTTTTGTGCTTTTGAGTATTTTTATGTGAAATTATTATGCTTATAATTTATCTAGTTGTGATTGTGCAGAGGTTTGGTGGCGAAGAAAGATGGACTTAGTTTTTGCAAAGGCAAAGGAAGGTGTGGAGAGGTCCTAGGAAGCCCCTAGTACCCTTCTGAATACTTCCATTGCAATTGGATTTTGAAAAACCACTTATAGGGAATTCTACAGGAGGCTGCAGGGGATCTACAGGAGGAGGCTGAGAGCTATTTTTGGTAGTTTTGAAGGTGGAAAAATGATGGGAAATGGTAACCAAAGGCTAGATGAAGGTGTGGAGGTGTCTGGAGCTTGTCAAGGAAGATCAAGAGGGAAAATGATGGTTGAATTTGTTCAAATGGCAAGAGGGCAGCTTATGGAGAAAAACAAAAATTAGGGCAGATTGGCGAAATGTTGCAAATGACTTGGGAAATCTATGAGAAGTGAGTTGGTGTTGGCTACTTTATGGATGTATGGTGAGCTGAGGTGTCTTGCAAGAGATCTGCACATCTACTTACAAAAACTAATCAGAGAAAGGACTAACTATACCATGAAAACAGAAATTTCTCTATCTTGACCTAATTTCTCACCTACAAACATAAAATGCTGAATAGTAACCTTTGAACAGAAAAGCATGAAAAGAGATCGATTGTAAAAGAACATGAAATGATCTAGGCAAATGAATTTGAATCAATATATCAATTTTTCTAAATCAAGTCATCACACTAGGAATTGCATGGAAGAGTAAAACTGTGTTTTTGGTGGCAGCAGTAGTGCCTTGACCTCAAATAATAGTCCTAGAAAGGGAGAAAGGAGATCAAGGCATGATGTTGGCCTTTTTTAATCTTATTCTATCACTGCATTAACTTACTTGAGCAACTGAAACAAAAATAGTTATGCAAACCATCAAAAGCAACCTAATATAAACAAAGTAAAATGAATCTATGTAACATAAATTAACTCATGAACTGAAGCAAAAAAATATAAATACAAACTAAGAGGTGCTAGGAAGCTTGGGTTGGGCCCTAACCCAAGAGCTTCAGCCCTTAGAAAGAGATCAGTGCTGGTCAAAAACTGTTTCATCTCCATTATCAAAAATAAAAGTCACATTACATAAACTGTTCTAAAAAAGGAACTCGAAAATGACTTTGTCCAAAATTGACCAAAAAAATCTGCATAAAGCACACAATAGACTACATGGCAAAATGACTAACCCAATTCACTCTATTAGTATAAATATATTCAAAAACATGCAATAAACTAATGAGAATGGTGGATTAAGTCAAATTAAGAGGCAAAATGAGCCCATATAATTACCCATTTCTAGGGCTCATCGGAATCATTGAGACTGTTTGTCATTAAAGATGGAAGATATGGCGGAGACATCGTGGTGGTCAAATCAAATGATGGTTGATTAAGGAAACATGTGATTATACATACTATACAAACTTATGATTTTCAAATTGCTTTTTGAAATAAATTTTTGCATTTATCTTTAGAATCTTTACCTTTCACTTGCTAATTTTTTTTTTATGTTGATCCACATGTATCTTGAGCATGATTGGTCTTCAAAAATTGTTTTTTCTTCAATTCCATACATACATGATTTTATTATGATCTGTATAGTTGTGTCTGAAATGATAAACAAATTGTAGCTACAGAACAAAATCAGTTGTAGAACATGAAACAGAAAGTGAAATATGTCTTATGGATCATGAATGAAATGGAAATGGCTATGTAAGTGAAATGAAATGAGATGTAAGACAAGATGATAAATGAAATGAAGATGGAATGAATATTGAAAAAGGAAAAACCGAAAAAATTATTGATGAAATATGAAAATCGGATGAAGTGAAACTACAAAAATAGAATGGAGTGAGGTGACATGAGATGATGAAATTTGCAGAATCTAAACTGCAGAGTGACTGTAGCTTTTTTCACTACTTATTACAGAAAGGAAATGTAAAATATAGGGTGTCAGAAACCTATGATTTTCACCCTGTATTTTCTGTATAAGTATGCCAATCAATGATTGGTTTTCAACCTTATACAATTTGTTTATTTATTTATTTATTTTTATTTTTTTTGGAAAAATAAATACTAAGTTAGTGGAGAAGAAGAATTCTTCTTCACTAGCTTCATTTCAGAATTGTCTAGTAAAATCTTGATGAACTCCTTTTTTGAAATGAGTTTCTGATATATCTTTAATCTATGGCCATTCACAAGAAGAGGAGTTTTAATTTCATCTATTGTTATGATCCTCACTGCTCCATTACTAAAGACAATTTTCAATCTCATATGGCCCAAGCCAATGAGTTTGGAGCTTCCCTTGAAAATATTTAAACTTTGAATCAAACAATAGTGCCCAATCTCCCACTTGAAACCTCTTGTCCTTGATATATTTTTCATGCCATTTAGCCCTATGTTGTTGGACTATACTAGTCCTTTGAATTGCCTCTTGCCCGATTTCATCAAGTTCATTTAATTGCTCCAGCCTATGCTTTTGTGCCTCTGATAAATCTAGTCCCGGTTGGACTGCCATCTTGAAAGTTCTGATTTGGAACTCTATATGGAACAGGACTTGTTTCCCATAAACAAGTTCGTAGGGTGTATGTCTCATTGTGTTCCTCCCTGTAGTTCTGTAGGCCCATAACACTTCAGGAAGCCTTTCTGCTCAATCTCTTCTATGTAGATGCACAGTCTTGGTGAGAATTCTTTTAATCACTTTATTTGTAGATTCCACTTGACCATTTGCCTGTGGATGATAGGGAGTAGATTTCCTATGCTTGATATTGTATTCTTTCACAAGCCCTTCCACCATGTTAGATGTGAATTGAGATCCTTGATCTGTCACAATTTCTCTTGGAACACCAAAATGAGTGAAGATGTCCTAAAAAAAAAAAAATTAAATACAGATTTTTCATTAGCAAAAGGTAATGCTTTGGTTTCTACCCATTTAGTGACATAATCAGTGCATACCAATATATACTTTTTCTGCTTAGATGGAGGATTAATTGGTCCAATAAAATCTAAGGCCCACTTTTGAAATGGTTCGATGAGTACCTGAATTTGTAATGGCATTTCGTTTGAGGGATCAGGTTTCCCGACCCTTTGGTAGCTATCACATCTCCTGACATATTCTTTAGCATCTTTGAAGATGTATGGCCAATAATATCCTAAATAAAGGATTTTATAGGTTGTCCTCTTGTCAGTAAAGTGTCCACCACACAGCTCATCATGGCATGCCTTAAGAATCTCAGGCATTTCTTCTTCCTTGACACACCTTCTGATCATAAGATCTGGCCCTGTTTTATATAATTCATTAGTGATCCATGAATATCTTGCACTTTCCTGAATAATTTTTCTTTTCTCTCTAGGAAGCAAATGTGAAGGTAACTTTCCTATGACCAAGTAGCAAGCAATATCTACAAACCAAGGAGTTTGAGTAGTTACTGCAAAAAGATATTCATTAGGAAATTTATCTTCAATCGAAGAATCTTCTTTGATATTCAGAATCCTGGACAAGAAATCAACAATTGTGTTTTGTTTTCTAGGTCTATCTAGCACAGTAACATTGAATTCTTGCAAAAGTAAAAGCTATCTTGTAACTATGCCATTAGTAATAGGTTTATTCATCAAATATCTAATTGCAGAGTGATCTATATGAACAAGGGTTTCATATCCTATTATATAGTGTCTGAACTTGTTAATTGCATGAACAACAGCTAAAAATTCTTTTTTAGTCACAGTATAATTCAACTCAGTGGGAGTCAAATTCTTACTTGTATAGTAAATGGCATAAGGAATCAAATATTTTTGTCCTAATACAGCTCCCAGAGTTGTATCTGAAGCATCTGTTGAAATATGGAAAGGGAGTTTCCAATTTGGACCTCTTAAAATGGGTGCTTAAGAAATTTTTATTTTTAAGTTTTCAAATGCCAATTGGCAATGAGAATTCCAATTGAATTCACAATCTTTGGTAAGCAATTTAAAGAGGGGGGATGCTATTTTAGTGAAATTTTCTATAAACCTTCTATAGTATCCTGTAAATCCTAGAAAACTTCTAACATCCTTTTGGCAATTTGTAATTGATAATTTAAAGATGACTTCAACTTTAGATTTGTCAACTTTAATCCCATCTCCTGAAATGTGATGTCCTAAAACAATACCTTCTATAAACATCATTAAAAAAATTTCATGGCTTAGTGAAAGGTTTGTTTCTTTACATCTTTTAAGAACCCTTTCCAAATTTTCCAAAGCTTATTCAAATGTATTCCCATAGGTATTAAAATCATCCAGATATACCTCTACATGATCATGTATTAGATTAGAAAAAATCCCTAGTACTGCTCTTTGGAATGTTGCAGGTGCATTACATAACCCAAAAGGAAGTACTCGGTAGGCATAAGTTCCCCATGGACAAGTGAATGTGGTTTTATCCCGATCTTCAGGTGCTACCTAAATTTGATTATAACCACTAAAACCATCCAAGAATGAGAAATAATTCTTGCTTGCTAATGTATATAACACTTGATCTATAAAAGGAAAAGGGAAGTGATCTTTAAGGGTTTCTTTATTTAGTTGTCTATAATCAATGCACACCCTCCATTTATAATTTTTTTAGGCACAATTACCAAAGGAGAAACCCATTGGCTATCTAAAATTACGTAAATGAAATTTATATTCAGTAATTTTTGGAGCTCTTCTTTCACAATCTCCCCAAAATTTGGATTCATCCTTCTTTGAGGTTGTCTGATAGGTCTACTATTTTCCTCAATATAGATGTGATGGATACAAGTCTTAGGATCAATGCCTTTCATGTCAGTGTATTCCCATGCAAATGCAACAGAATGTTTTTGTAATGTTTTGATTAGCTCTTCTTGTTGTAGTTTCTCCAAGTTTTTGTTTACGTTCAATATCTTACCTAGAAAAATTTCAATTGTAGAGCTACTAAACTCTTCCATAGAATAGAGAGACATGTGCCTAGATGAAAAATATTCAACATTAGATTTTTCTTGAAATTTATCATGGTCATATTCTGAAGATGATTCAAAATTTTCCAATGCATTTAAAATTTGACTATCTTCAATAATATCTGAAATAGTAAAGAGAGGCTGAATATCATCTTCATAATCAATCCATTCTTTGTCATCTATTTCTGTGATTGCTTTCGCTAGAGGATATAAATTAAATTTTTTTGTTGAATTACCATAAAAAATATACATGTCACCAGACCTACAGCTAATAAAAGCATCAGCTATGGCCCGCCAAGGTCTTCCTAATATGAGTGGATGTCTTGCTAGATTGTTCTTGGGAGTTAAGATCATGAAATCAATAGGGTATTCCTAAGAATATAAGGATATTGAAATATCTTCTAACACTCCATCTGGTTTGATTATTGATCCATCTGCTAGTTGCAATAAGGTAGGTGTGTAGAGAAGATTAGGAAGCTTGAGTTGCTCCATAGTTTGTTTGCTCATGATGTTTATTGCTGCCCTTAAGTTAATCAATGTATTTGGAATTTCCACTCCATTGATATGTGTTTTCACAATTGGACTTCCTAGATCCACATATTTTTGTATGGAAATTTTTCCCATCATTACGTCTGCTATTTTTCCTACCAAGTGAATTCTTTTTGTTTCTTTTGCTTTTCTTGCTGGTTTTTTATGCTCAAATCCTTTATTGTTTTGACTAGAATTGGAATTTCTCTAATGGCTTGTAGCAAAGGGATTTTGATACAAACATTCTTCAATTCATCTAGAAAATCATAGTTGGGTAACAAGATTTGTTTTTCTACCCCTCTAGCAATTTGTAGTTCTTTAGGAAAGGGAGGTGTAGAAGTAGATGTTAGTTGCTCAATGATAGGAGTTGTGTTCATTGATTCTTTTTGTTTTTCTTTTTCAATGTTTTGGTTTTGGAGAGAAGTTCCATCAAAACTTTTATTGACCTTTAGAGAATCTTCCTTAGAATTGTCCTATTCCTGAATAACTACAGAAGGTCTTTCCTTTTCTAATATCCTTCCAGATCTTAGTTGAACATTAAGATTTAGAGGAGTAATCATGTAAGTTGGAAATTGTTGTCCTTCTACCATGTAAGAATTCTGAGGGGTTTTATTGTTGGGATTTGGTAGTGGTTGGGCAGGTAGCTGATTTGGTTTCTGCTAAAATGGCAGTAAGAGTTGAGGATTTTAGTTTTGTTGCAGGTTTTGTTGTGGAAATGGTAATGAAAGTTGAGGGTTCTGATTTTGAAGTTGTGGCTATTGATTTTGTTGTAGAATGTGTGGGGGAGGATAATTCTATTATGATGGAGGATATTGATAATATTGAGAAAATCTCCCATAAGGATTTTGTACTCCTTGTGCCCACGATTGAGATTGAGGTTGAGGCCAACGTTGAGATTGAGATTGAGGTTGAGGCTAAGGTCACTACCAAGAATTCCAATGTGGTGGGGGCTGAAGATAAATTTGATTGTTAAATCCCTGATTTTGTGGCCCCTTCCGAGGTATTATAGCAACAAAACAAAGAGGTTCTACAGAATTTGAGATTGTTTCCTCTGAAAGACAGCCTTAAGACCTAGAATTGAAGGATAACCCTTGGTCTCATGGCATTTTGAGCAAATCATACAAGTTTCTACAATATTTGCATCTAAAGGACATTCCCTTAGACCATGTTTTTTTCTTCATTTTGGACAAAAAATGGCTAAAGCATCAGCCTCAGTTTTCTGCTTGTTTTGTATTTTAAGGGTGTCTAATTGCTTACTAAAGCTCCCTAGAATGTCAATTTTAAATTCATCAAGCATATTACCAATTTCTGCCCTACTTACAGATCTTGTTATAGATTTGTTTACTCTAACAAGAGAAGGATTTCTTGGCCCTTTCCCAGTTTTTGATTTCCCTCTTAAGAGATTAACACATAATTCTCCTATATCATTTAATGGGAGCTAAGAGATATCTCCCTTCCCCATCATGTTAAGGATATCTATCCACTCATATCTAATGGCCTTTAATAAAAGAGCTTTCAAGGTATCTTCATCTAAATTACCCATTTTTTCTCTTTAAAAATTATAGTTGAATCTCTCAATCAAATCCTTTAAGTTTTCATCCTCTCTTTGCATCATTTTGAACACTTCATCTTTATGATTGGTAGGCATGAAATAATCCATGTACCTATCCAAAAATGTTTTTTTCATGTCATTCCATGTTCTAATTGACTAAGTGACTAACCCCATGAACCACTTCAAAGCAGCTCCTTTTAGTGTTGAAAGAAACAATTTGAGTTTTTGAGAGTCTTCTAGATAATCATAGGTTCTGCACAAGACTTCAAACTCAAATAAGAATTTTTTAGGATCCTCACTTTTTAAAATTATAGATCCACTATTTACTTCCAAATTTAATGAAAAATGTGTTCGTCTGCCTCCTCCATTGTTTCCTCTACCTCCTCCATTGTTTCCTCTACCTCTTCCTCTACCTCCTCCAAACAGACTGAATTCCCCATCTTCTCCTTCTTCTGCCATTATAGTTCCCTCAGAGTTAGTATAATGTTCAACCTGCAAGGTTACCTTCTCTTCCTCTAGTTCTTCTATTAATGGGATATGGGAGAGAGGTTCTACTTCTTCTTCCTCACCAGGTATTCTTAATTTTTCAACTAAAATGGGCTCTACCGTGGAGGTGAAAAAGGCTATTCCTGCTGTTGGAGATTCAAAATTTTTCTCCTCTAGGGTTGGCTTGGTCGTAAGAGATTCTTTTGATTTAATTTATACCTCTGGAATTTTAGGTGTTCTAAGGTTGGGAGTATGAGTTTGGGATGGAGGTGTATCTTTCCTTGTTCTTGGTGGAGTAGGTGGTGTTGTAGGAGTTGAACTACTGCCCCTAGCTATAAATCTACCCCTAGAGTCTCTTTCTCTATGCATATCTTTTTTTTTTTTGAATGTAAGAGATAAGGCTACCTAGTTACACTTCCCCGCAACAACGCCAAAATGTTTTGTCAATTTAGTGTCCTAAATTGCTCTATATAAATTATCAATCTGGGGATCGTAAACCGATGAAGTGTAGTGCACTGTTTGTGCTAGCTAACCCTTCTTACTCCATTGTTTTTGTGTTTTATGTTGTTTTGGGGGGTTTTTGGTCTTTTAATTCCTAATGATTTACAATGTAATTATCAGAACTTAAATATAACTTTTGTAAAGACTACTCAAAATCTAAAAATGAAAACAGATCTTAAGAAAGACTTAGAAGCAAAGCTAAGCAAGAAATGAAAACAAAGTTTCTATTCCTGTTTTACCATTATTTCCAAATCATGAATTAAAATTAAAAGTGAAATTTTCAACTGATATCTAACTAATTACAGAAATAAAACTAAATAAAATACTTAGTTACTCTGCCTCTCAATTTTGGGAGAAAGTCTCCTTGGGATGACATTTGAGGAATTATGTACTTCATTAATCTAAGAGAAAACAAATACAGAGATGTAGTATAACTCATTGCATAAATGAAATGTTCAACCATTTAGTTAAGGATGAATGATCAACTTGAAGGGTTTTCCATAAACATTCATTAATACCATGAGTCAGTAGACTAAAAATAAAATGGCAAAGATAGTAAATGACACTGATCGGTTTAATTGAGAATTTAAATTAGCAAAACAATGAATGGAGTAACTAATGAGTTCTATCTTCTAAGCTACTGATAAAAACTAGAAAGAGATCAAGCAAATAGAAGCTACTCTAAATTATGAACACTGTTAATAAGAAAATGATGGAAAATTCATTATAAATATTGTTAGTAAGAAAATGATTATAAAAATTGTGAAAGAAAATGATGAATTTACAGTTAACAAGAAGAAATAAAATAAAATGAAATGAAACCTTCTTTAGTGCAGGGGCCCTTTGCAACTAATCAGGCTACACTTGCTCAATCAACTCCAAGAAAACTCCTTCAGATTTTCATAAAACATGTGGTCTTCATATTAAAAACAGGGACACAAAATGCCCAGAAATTACAGAGTTTAGAACTTTGATTTTTCAATAAAACTATTACAATCACTACTAACTTCTTCGGTCCTTTACACAAGTATTTATAAGAAAAATCATATAACTGTTTGTGGAGAAAAACATGCTATAGTCAAACACGTAGAAGACATATATGCAGAATTTCTTCCTCAGCTGCTAGAGACATAAATCCAAGACATGGTGGCTATTGGATTCGGTTGTACAAGTGGCTATTGGAGTCCGTAGGTACAGGTAGTTGCTTCGGATAATGCTTCCCATCACTATGAAACATGTTAATTAACCATGAAACAGAGTCCTGTTACCTTTGTCTCTGTGTTTGACTTATCCATTGACCGTAGTCTTATGCCATCTTCTTTGTCGACCTGGGCTAAGTGAATACGACAGGGTCCATGTCACGATGATTTCCAAGTTTCCCATGTAGCTAGTTTCTCCTTCTGACACCTAGAACCTATTAGAGCATGAAGGTAGATGCAGAACAACCAATTAGTTGCAGAATACGCTGCGTTCCATAGCTAATATATAAAAATTTATTCAAACAGCAAAACATAAAAGCATAACATGTAAATCACTAAATTTCCTCCTCAAGATAGTATATACTGATCACTGGTGACGAGAATATCTTTCTCATGGAAAATCAAAGAAAAGGAATGGGAAGAGTTGCTAGGGAAAGAGTAATTTTCAGGCTCAACAGATGTGTGTTGGCTCCATCATTGGGTAATTTTGTGTACTATGTAACATTTATAGATGAATTATCAAGGAATACATGGACATATTTCCTTAGGAAGAAATCTGAAGTCTTTGATAGGTTTAAAGAATTTAAGGCTTTGGTAGAAAACTAGATAAAGAAGAAGATAAAGGTGACGAGGACAGATAATGGTGGAGAGTTCTGCAAGAAGGAATTTGAAGAGTTCTATAAGAAGTGTGGTATAACATGATATAATACTACTCCATACACACCTCAGCAAAATTTTGTTGCAAAAATAATGAAGAGGACATTGATGGAAAAGGAAAGAAACATGCTCAGTGGTGTCGTGTCAGGACAATAATTGTAGGCAGAGGCAGAGGAAACTGCATGTTACCTGGTTAATAGATCATGTTCATCAACATTGGAGGATAAGACTCCATATGAAATATGGACTGGTAAGAAACCCTCTCTTTCACATCTGAGGGTATTTGGTTGTGATGCATATGTACATGTTCGAAAGGAGAAAATAACTAAGTTGGATAGTAAATCTGAAAGGTGCATCTTTAGTAGGTATAAGGATGTTTTAAAAGGTTATAAGCTTTGGAACCTATAAACAAGAAAGGTTGTGTATAGCCAAGATGTGGTGTTTAGAGAGGTCAAAGATGTTATTAAACATGAAATCCTACTAAAGGAACCTAAGAAGATATAGTTTGAGCTAAAGGAGGAAGAATTAGAATCTACAATAGAACATAAATAAGAAGATGAAGAGCCAATAACTCTAATTGTGAGAAGATTAGTTCGAGAAAGAAGCCAGATAGAAAGGTATATTCCATATGCTTTCTATTCAAATTTTTCTTTATCTATTACTAATGATGATCCCATAACTGTTAGGGAGGTAGTAGATTTAGAGGATGGAAAACTCTACAAAGAAACCATGGTTGATAAAATGGCATCTTTGGACAAAAATGAGGTCTAGGATCTGGTGGAGTTGTCAGTTGGAAGGAAACCCATTGGAAGAAAATGGGTGTTTAAGAAGAAGATGAATGCAGAAGGCAAGGTGGAGAAATACAAATCTTGGTTCGTAGTAAAAGGTTATTCCCAAGTGTCGGGAATGGATTTTGGTGATATTTTTTCTCCCATTGCCAAGGTAGCTTCTATTAGATTACTTTTATCTGTTGCTAATGCTTTTGATTTTGAGGTAGACAGATGGATGTGAAGACAAAATTTCTTCACAAGGATCTAGAATAAGAGATCTACATGAAGCAACCTGAAGGCTTTGTGGTGAAGGGAAATAAAGAATTGGTATTGAGGTTAAAAAAGTATTTGTATGGGTTAAAACAATCACCAAGGATGTGGTATCAAAAACTTGATACATATATACGGGGACTTGTATTCACCAGAAGAAAAGTAGATCATTATATGTATTTTAAATTAATTGGTGACTGCGTTATTTATCTAGTCTTGTATGTGGATGATATGCCGTTGATTAGTAATGACAAAGAAATTATCCAATCTTTGAAGATCCAACTATCCCCTGAATTCGACATGAAGGACCTTAGTGCTGCAAACTATATTTTGGACATGGAAATTAAATGAGATTGGGCAAAGAGGAAGCTCTAGTGAAACCATATGAACTATGTTGAGACAATATTGTAGAGTTTTAATATGCATAATAGTAAACCAATGAAGGTTCCTATTCCTGTAGGTGTAAAGTTATCTGTTGAGCAATGTCCCAAGACACAAGAAGAGGAAGAGGACATGTCCCATTTTCCATGCGCAAATGTAGTCGGTAGCTTGATGTATGCAATGGTCTATAATAGACCATACATTGCACACGCAGTGGGAATATTGAGTAGGTTTATGTCAAAACCATGGAAGGAACATTGGACAACAATGAAGCGGGTTTTTAGGTATTTGCGTGGCACTAGTGATTATGGTTTGCATTACCAAGGAAGACTAGGATTGGACATAATTTTGGACATCCATGGCTTTGTTGATGCATACTAGGCTACAGATTTGGATTGAAGAAGATCTACAAGTGGTATGTGTTTATCCTATTTGGAGGTGCAGTCAGTTGGATGAGAAAGAGACAATTTGTAGTGGCACTTTCAACTACAGAGGAAGAATATATGGAAACCACTCATGGAAGGAATGAAGTGGTTTGGTTGCAAAGATTGTGTTCAAGCATGGGGTTAGTACAATTAGCTATAACAATAGACTGTGATAGACAAAGTACAATTTTCTTGGCAAAGAACACTTCTTATCATTGAAAGATAAATCACATTGATGTTCAGTATCACTTTGTGAGGGATGTGGTTGAGGAAAAAAAGGTGTTGCTGGTAAAGGTGGAGACTTTGAAGAATGTTGCAAATGCATTGCCAAAGTCTACGAGTATTGAGAAGTTTTCTTGGTGTAGAGAAACAATGGGCATTGCAGGGTTGGACCCTATATTAGGTGGGCAAACCTGCCTATGGTTTTGTGCATGGGTTTTACACATGATGGTTTTATGCCCATTTTTTTTAAGATCTGGTTAAGGGAATTATGATTATGTTCTAATCCATGGTTAATGAATTGGGGTTTATGAATTCTTCGACATGTATATATATGTATCTAACATTGCAAGGAAAATAATGAAAAATAAATCTGGTAGTCCTGGTTTTGGGCTCCATGGGAAATCTTTGAGTATTTGTTTTATATTATCATCATTGTTTATTTTCTATTTTTTTGAATTTTTTTGCAAGTAATTTGTGTACAAGATTAAAACCTACATTTGGTATTGAAGTTTTTTTGGCTTAAAGGGGATGTCTTTGCTGCCGAGGGGTTTTTCTTAGGCTTTTGGTAGACCCTGCTTGGTGGGAGATCTACGAGATCGATTATTGTGGTGAAAGAAGATGGCGAGTAGTGGAAAGATAGAGATCAAGAAATTTAATGGTCACAGTTTTGAGTTGTGGAAATTCAAGATGAAGGATCTATTGGTGGATAAAGATCAATGGATTGTGGTAGATTCGAGTACTAAACCAACGACAATGTCAGATGAAGACTAAGTGAAGTTGGATCCGAAAGAAGAAAGCAAAATATGGTTATGTATCTCAGATTTATTATTGTTTAATGTATTTAGGGAAGCTACGATGAAGGCTTTGTGGGACAAGTTAGGGGCTTTGTACCAATCTAAGTCTCTATTGAACAAATTGTTCCTACGGAAAAATCTATATAACCTAGGGATGAAGGATGGAGACTAAGTTACAGAGCATATAAAATCATTTAATACTGTGGTAAGTCAGTTATTTGTTGATATTAAAATTTTAGATGAAGATAAGAGCATCAATTTGTTGTGTTCTCTTACAGATTCATGGGATAGTTTGGTTATTGCAATAGGTAGCAATACAACTATCTTGAAGTTTGATGAAATAGTCTCATCCTTGCTGTTAGAGGAGATGAGATGAAAAAATATGGAGGGCCAAAATGGAGATGCCTTATCTATACGAGATTGGTCCCCAAAAAAAACAAAAACAAGCCCTCGAGTGGGAGATATAAATCTAGAGGGAGATCTAAATCTCCATGAAAACCTATAAAGGTGTGCTAGAAATGTGGAAAGGAAAGGTACTTCAAAAGTGAGTATAGATCTAAATCTCTCGAAAATAGAAAGGGATCTGATAATGCTCCTTCTAAAAAGGTGAGAAACACCTCAGACAAAGGTGGGGATGTGTACTTGGCTTCTTCTGCAAGTACACATATAGATCATGAGGCATGGTTGATTGACTTAGGTGCATCCTTTCAATTCACTCCCCATAGGGAGTAGTTCTGCGAGTATGAGAAATATGATGGTGGTGATGTATTATTAGGGAATGAAAAGAAGGCTAGGAACATTAGACATGAAAAATTCAAGCTGAAGTTGCAAGATGGAAGGATTAGAACACTTCTGGGTGCTTTGCATAATCTTGCATTGGAAAAAAATTTGATTTTTGTAACCAAGATGGATGATGCAGGTGTAAAAATAGTGTTCGATAAAGATACCTGCAAGATACTTTAGGAAGCACTGGTATTGATGCAGGGAGTTCAGATTGGAAATTTGTACAAGCTTCTCGGTAATACTATTATTGATGGGTGTAATAGTTTTGTGGTTCCCAAATATGGAGCAAAAAATCTAGTGGTATCTAGAGAAAAGACCATGCCATGGCATCAAAGGCTTGGACATATTGGAGAAAAGGCCCTTCAAATACTTCATGGTAATGGTATGGTAGAAGGTATGTCTAATTTCTCTCTGTATTTTGATTTCTATGAACATTATGTATATGGAAAGCAAAATCGGGTGATTTTCCCCTCTGGTGCTAAGAGGGCAAAAGGAATATTAGAGCTTGTGCATAGTGATGTGTGTGGACCTGTGTCGGTTCCATAATTGGGTAATTCGATGTACTATGTATCATTTATAGATGAATTCTCAAGGAATACATGGATATATTTCCTCAGGAAGAAATCTGAAGTAGTTGAGAGGTTTATAGAGTTTAAGGCTTTGGTGGAAAACTAGACAGAGAAGAAGATAAAGGTGACAAGGACAGATAATGGTGGAGAGTTTTGTAAGAATAAATTTGAAGAGTTCTATAAGAATGTTGGTTCTATACACGCCTCAAAAAAACAGAGTTGAAAAAATAATGAACAAGACATTGATGGAAAGGAAAGAAGCATGCTCAGTGGTGTCGGGTTAGGACAAGAATTCTAGGTAGAGGTGGTGGAAATTGCATGTTACCTGGTTAATAGATCACGTTCATAATTGTTGGAGGATAAGACTCGACATGAAGTATGGACTGGTAAGAAACCCTCTATTTCACATCTGAGGGTATTTGGATGTGATGCATATGTACGTATTCCAAAGGAGAAAAGAACCAAGTTGGATAGTAAATCTAAAAGGTGCATATTTATTGGGTATAAGGATGGTTTAAAAGGTTATAAGCTTTGGAACCTACAAACAAGGAAGGTTGTGTATAGCTAAGATGTGGTGTTTAGAGAGGTAAAAGATGTTATTAAACATGAATTCCTACTAAAGGAACCTGAGAAGATATAGTTTGAGTTAAAGGAGGAAGAATTAGACTCTACAACAGAACATGAATCGGAAGATGAAGAGCCACAAAATCCAATTGTGAGAAGATCGGTTTGAGAAAGAAGGCAGCCAGAAAGGTATATTGCATATGCTTTCTATTCAAACTTTTCATTATCTATTACTAATTATAATCCTAGAACTTTCAGGAAGGTAGTAGATTCAGAGTATGGAAAACTCTGGAAAGAATCCATTGTTGATGAAATGGAATCTTTGGACAAAATGAGGCCTAGGATCTAGTGGAGTTGTTGGTTAGAAGGAAACCCATTGGAATCAAATGGGTGTTTAAGAAGAAGATGAATGCATAAGGAAAGGTGGATAAATAAAAATCTCTATTCGTAGTAAAAGGTTATTCCTAGGTACCCGAAATTGATTTTAGTGATATTTTTTCTCTCGTTGTGAAGGTATATTCTATTAGATTACTTTTATCTATTGTTGTTTCTTTTGATTTTGAGATAGACAGATGGATGTGAAGATAATTTATTCACAAGGATCTGGAAGAAGAGATCTATATGAAGCAACCTGAAGGCTTTGTGGTGAAGGGAAAGAAAGAACTTGTATCTAGGTTAAAAAAGTCTCTGTCTAGGTTAAAACAATCACCAAGGATGTGGTATTAGAAATTTGATACATATATATGCGGACTTGTCTTCACCAGAAGCAAAGTGGATCATTGTGCGTATTTTAAATTAATTGGTTATTGTGTTATTTATTTTTTCTTGTATGTGGATGATATGTCGTTGATAGAAATGACAAAGAAATTATCCAATATTTGAAGATCCAATTGTCCTCCAAATTCGACATGAATGATCTTCGTGCTATAAACTATATTTTGGGAATCAAAATTAAACAATAGAAGGCAAAGAAGAAGCTATGGTTAAACCAGAGGAAGTATGTCAAGACAATATTGTAGAGGTTTAATATGCAGGATAGTAAAAGGTGAAGGTTCCTGTTCCTGTAGGTGTGAAATTATCTACTGAATAGTGTCCCAAGGCACAAGAAGAGGAAGAGGACATGTCCCATGTTCCATACGCAAGTGCAGTCAGTAACTTCATGTGTGCAATGGTATGTAATAGACCATACATTGCACATGAAGTGGGAGTATTAGCGGGGTCTGCCTCTACCTTTTTCCTTTTTTCTTGATTAAGGTGCTAAGAGCAGTAAGGTTAGCTTCTGCCTCCTCTCAGTGGCCTCTAGAGACACCCTAGGTGACTCCTCCTTGTGTTCTATCCCCTCTATTTTATTTCCTTCTCCGTCTCTATTTTTCCTTTCTTCTTCTTGTAGATCTTCATCATCTCTATCAATTTTCTCCTTAATTTCCTCCTCTGTTTCTTCATCATCCTCCTTCTCTTCTCCCTCTTCTTCTTCATCTTGATCATGTTCCTCTGTGTTAGCTCCTTCTTCATCCATCTCATCCTTATCTTGGTCTATATCTTCCTCTTCCTGTTTTGCCTCCTCTTCACTGATAGTAGGACTAACATCACAAGTGAGGGCTTTCATGCCATCCTCTATTGGCGTGTCTCTGGAAACTAACCATGTTATAAGGGTTCTGAGGTTTTGGAGGGAATCTTCAATGAGGATCCTAATCAACCCATGGTGAGCCAATTTTTGGGGATTCCCCTCCTTCACTTTGATGCTTGAGTCTATGAGTGATTGAAGCAAGAAAAATGGTATGCTGAGTCTTTGGTGAGGTGGTGTTTCTACTCCAAATCTTAATTCCTAAGGGATCCTGAAATGATAGCCATAGAAAACACTATATCTACCCTCACATGAGATGTATTTGATGTGTTTTTAGTCTACCTCACTCCATGGGTATGGCAAATTTTCCCTCCTTACTCCACTTTTGTCGTCAGTGGGTTCTTCTCCTTCTAAAAAGAATTTTCTTTTTGCCACCTGGTTGTCTCCTTTGTCTTCTTTTCTCCATGGGATTTGTAGGGAAAGTGTGGTGACCCTACTGATGAGATATGGGGTGAGATCTATAGTGAGGCCCATTACTACAATAGTGGCATGGATTCTATTATGTGGAGTGAGGGAGAGAGAAAATTCTTGAGCCACCTCATCATCATACCCTTTGAATTTTTTGAAAAAACCCATCCAATGGTGTGTTGTAAATATTTCAAGCACCTCGGGGTGTTGTTGGTTTCTCATAATGTTTGTGGGCTCTCTCTTATTAAACCCTCTTGTCATCTTGCTAGTGAAGCTTGAGGAGAAAATGAGAGGGTTGACACAATTTTTCAAATGCAGTGGAAAAATAGAGTTGATTGTGTATTTAATTCACTTCACATAGTTGCTAAATTCACTCAATTTTAGAGTATCCCTCATTCATTTACTTGCAAAGGGGGATTAAATTTTAGAGCCTACCTCTTTAGACTAGTTGCAGTGGCCAATTCCTATGATATCACTTCTGAACTCTTCTCGGCCAATCATGTAGACAACTTCTCTGTATCCTGTAGACTGTATCCTTTGGGAATTCCTGTGCATGCTCTTGTAGGAATTCATGTGCATACTCCTATAGGAATTCCTATCCAGAATAATGGATCTTTGCTTCTAGTGGGTAGCCTGGGTTATTAGAGCGACTTGAGTGAGGGAGTTTTGAGGAGGAGAAATGCATGAATGCATGGGAACAATGTTTTATTTCCTCTTATGGTGATCCAGGGTGAGGTGGTGTACTAGCAGCAAAGGTACATTGCCATTTTTGGATCATTGGTCCCCACTACCACCTCATCATTTCCCACTCCTCGTAATCAGCTCCCACCTCGTATATTGGTAGTTTAACCACTTTTTGTCCTACTCCTTCTCTATCTTTGAGTTGACTGTAGCCACATGTGAGAGGACACCTGGTTGTGCATGTGCTAACTGAACAAAGGTGGCCAAGTTGACTGACCACCTTTTCACTTATAAACTAACTATCTCGTAACTCTTACAATTTTTGACTACATGATGCATATGCGAGAGCGAGCGAGATACTTACCTGTGGTTTCAATGCTATGCTATAGGTGTCGGAGACCAGAGGTGTTGCAGTGTATATTTGTTGCATGCCATTCTTCTTCCTCCTCTTGCTAAATGCTAATGGTTTCTTTGCTTTTGTAGGTATCTGTGGCTGAAGATTTAATGCTGCTACTGTGGAGCTCCTGGATCATCCTAGTGAAGACTTGTTGCTGGTGTGATTGGCATTCTGTGGGATAGGTTGCTATAGGATTTCCTACAGGATGTCCTGTAGCTGCTTCTCCCTCAGAATTGTTTAATCATTTTGCTTGCTGGGGCTATGAGGATGGTGACATGGATGGAAAGAAGGAGTAGAAGTGTGGATAGAAAAGGATACTCAGGTAATTATCTTTACTCCTCTTTGTTTCTCTTTTTTTCTTTTCTTTTTAAGACTAGCAGAAACTGTTGAAACTGATCTTTTTTGTTTTGAATGGTGAGTGCAAGGATGATGATGGTGGATGAGATGAGGTGATAAATCATGAATAGGGTGAATTTTAGGTACCTAACAAGTCCATCATATGCCTTCGGATTTCTTCCTGTAGGATTTCTGGGTCACTATAATTCCTACAGGATCATCTTATAGGTTTTAAGGGCATCCTGTAGGAATACAGGGGATCTTGTAGAAAACACAGTCTTTGCATAATTTGAAGCAATGGAGTGCAATAAAGAAAAAAATAATGGAGGGATGCATGGTAAGGAGTGAAGAAGATGAATATGTGAGAGGTAGAGGTCTTGTTGGGATCCTCTTTTGCTCCTTGACTGTCTTTCTCGCCCACTTGCAAATGGAAATTTCATGACAAATATATATATATATATATATATATATATATATATATATATATATATATATATATATATATATATATTATATATAGAATATATATATATAATATATTATATATATATATATGTGTGTGTGTGTGTTTGTGTGTGTGTGTGTGCTTTTTTTTTAAAACAACTAGGCTACCTCAGAGAGGTTTTCACCCTAGCTATTTGCCCTGGGTGCCTCAAGGAAGGTTTTCATCTAGGGATCTTCTTATTCTCCTTTTCTTTTTGTTCTTTTGTTCCTTTTTCTCTTTTTTCTTCATCACTAGGCCGCCTCAAGAGGTTTTCAACCCAAAGATGGGACTCAGGTGCCTCATGGAGGTTTTCACCTAAGTCCCTATTCTTTTTTCTTTTTTCTCAGTGATTTGATGAGGGAAGAGCTGGAACTTATTCCACCATCATCACTGTTTTATTGATATTATCAACGAACTCTTGTTTTGATGAAGGTCTCTTGTACATTTTCAATCGGTGTCCATTACCAAGCAAGGGCATGGCTTCTTCATCTATGGTTCTGATTTGCACTAAATCATTATCATGGCATCTTTCCACAACATAAGGTCCGAGCCATCTTGTCCTTAACTTGCCCTTGAAGTCTTTATACCTAGAATCATATAACAATGCCCAATCACCTTCTTGAAATTTCTTCTCCTTAATATTTTTATCATGCCAGATCTTCCTCTGAGTTTGAACTACCTCTGTATGTAGTAGGGCTTGCATTCTGAATTCTTCTAAGCCATTCAATTGGAACAATCTCTCTTTTTGTGCACTGCTGAGATCCAAATCTTGTTGGGCTGCCATCCATAATGTGTTATATTCAAACTCAATGGAAAACAAGGCCTTTTTCCCATAGACTAGCTCATAAGGTGTGAATCCAGTGGTGGTCTTCCATGTGGTATTATAGGTCCAAGTGGCCTCAACTAGTCTTTCTGCTCAATCCTTCTTGTTTCTGCTCACCACCTTGGTTAAGATGCCCTCAAGTGCTCTATTGGTCACCTCCACTTGCCCATTAGGTTGTGGATGATAGGGAGTGGAGGTCATATGCTTGATCTTTTAATGGTTGAGCAGGTCTTCAATCATGTTGGAGGTAAACTGGCTACCTTGGTCTATCACCAACCCTCTAGGGTACCCAATTTGTATAATACATTCTCCCTTAGGAACTCATCCACCTTCTCTTCTGTTGCTGCCTTAATTGCCTTGGTTTCAGCCCACTTAGTCAAATAATCATTGCACACAATAATGTACTTTTTTTTCTTTGAAGTAGGGTCAATAGGCCCAATGAAGTCCATGCCCCACTTGTCAAAAGGCTCAAAAGTCACTTGATGCTGTAGATGCATCTCATCTCTTGGAGTAGGCCTTCCCATCCTCTGGCACCGATCACACTGACTAGTGTACTTTTTCACATCTTGATGAAGAGTAGGCCAATAATAGCCTGCTTGTAACACTTTGAATGATGTCCTCTTTATTGCAAAGTGACCTCCACAAGGCCCACCATGACAGATTAGAAGGATGTCAAAGACTTCCTCTTCCTTGACACACCTTCTCAAGATTTGATTTGGGAAAAGTTTGAAAAGATTGCCCCCAATCTAAGTGAAGGGGGCACTTTTCTTGACTATCTTGCTCCAGAGAAGGTTGAGAAGGAGGGTATAGGACTAACTACTTGGACATATGCCCATTCTTGATGGTCATATTCCTAGCTCTGCAACTAATGTATGCATCGGCTATGGCCAACCATGGCCTCCCAAGGATGACAGTATAACCAGTAAGCTTAGCCTTAGGCTGGAGAACTAGGAAATCTGTAGGCTACTCCCAGGAGTCAATGGAGACCATCACATCCTCCGCAATTTCCTCAGGGGTTACAGTGGAATGGTCTGCAAGTTGCAGAATTGTTGTGGTCTTCATCAACAACCCTTGGAGGTTGAGCTTGAGCATGGTTTCCTTGGTCATCACATAAATGGCAGCCCCAAGATCGATCAGAGTGTGTAGGACAATGGTGCCACTGATGTGCACATTTACTACAAGGATTCTAGGGTCCAAATATTTTGGACATATTATCTGCCCCAACATTAAGTCGGATAGCTATCCAATGAAATTAATGGTAGGGGCATCCCTTTTTTGCCTCCCTGGATGCTTGAAGCATTTCTCCTTAATCAAGTTATTGTAAATGGGAACATCTTTTATTTCCTCGAGAAGGGGGAGCTTTACACATAGATTTTTCAATTCTCCTAGAAGTTCAGTCTCTTCTGGGGTAGGCTGGAGTGGTTGGGATGATCTCTTAGGAAAGGGTGGATTTAATTTAAGGTTTCTTTCCTCTCTTTCCTCCACAACCTCCCTACGTGGAGGGGGAGGTTGGTTATCCGGGAGAACTCTCCCAGATCTTAGGTTAATCTCCTGGATTTCCACAACATAAGATGGATATGATGTCTCTCCACTATATACTTCCTGAGCCTGCCTATTGTTCGGGTTCATATTTTCCTAGGCAGGCATCTGGGGTTGCTTGGTTGGAGTAGAGTGTAGGAGTTGTGGTTTGGCAGGTGGTGGAGGCAATAGAGCTGGAGCATTGTTGTATTGGAGTCTCCACCCCTACAGTGGTGTATTCCACTGAGATTGTGGCGAAGGGTAAGGTTGAAATGACTGGCTGGATGGCTGGGAATGATGCTGAGATGCATAGGACCAAGGAGGGGGTGTAGAACATGAAGGATGAGCAGGGGGTCCCCAAGAAGGTATAACTGTGGTTTGGTTGGGGTTGTAATATGCATGGGATGACTCTTGCATGCCCTGTTGGTATGTTCTAGGCCCAGGAGGTATCCTTTGGTTAATGTAGCAAAGCTGCTTAGTGACCCCTTTAGCTCCTTGATATACAAATTTGAGTTAGGGTAAAGAAGGGAACTTGTCTGTGGAGTGGTTTTCTTCATAGGACGAGAAAATTTCAATATAGTTCAATGGGCATTCATTTTTAAGATTCCTCTTAGTGCATCTAGGACAAAGGATGGCCAAGGCTCTCTTGCTTCCTCCTGCTTTCTTTTAATGTTCATGGTGTCCATTTGCAAGGCAAGGGTTTGTAGCATCTCGCTTTTGAAATCTTCTAGAATGTTTCCAATTTCACCCTTGATGGATGATTTGGAAGATGATGTACTAGCCATAGGTTGACTACCCGTACCCTTTTTCTTGGCCACCCTAGAATGGTTTCTAAAGAAATTCTTGATATCCTCATAGGGTAATTGGTAGATATCTCCTCCTACTAACAAATGTAAGGTATCGAGAAGATCTTCTCTTACTCCTCTAAGTAGGACCAGCTTTAGTGACTTAGGTTCAAGTGTTCACCTAGCCCTTTTGTAACTGAGATGGAATATTTCTTCGTAGTCTTTTAAGGATTCATCATGGCCTATGGTCATCTTGAAAATTTCCTTTAGTATCCTTTGACTGATAGTAGTCCCAATATTCTTTGTTAAAGGCCTACTACATTTGAGCCCAAGTTGTGATGTTATCTCTAGGAAAGCCCATGAACCAGCACAATGCTGTATCCTTGAGGGTAGATGGAAATATTTTTAACTTTTTCTCCTCATTTGTATAGTCATAGGTTTGTCATATAACAACAAACTCAAATAGGAAATTGTCGGGGTCCTCTATGGTTAGGCCATGGAATGAGGTAGGGAAGAGGGGCTTATATTTTTCATCTCATTGTCCTCGTTGGTTTCCCTAATGGGGAAGGCACCCTCAACTCTCTCTCTATTCCCTATGTCATTTCGGTTTTCAGCCATTGGTTCAGTAGGAATGGGTTCCTCTTCTTCTTCTTCCCCTGTAGGTTCTTCAAATATGTTAGGTTGCTCACCTAAAGGTTCCTCCAGCTCACAGTCACCGAAGAAGAGAGAAGGTTGGATACTGGATGTAGTGGGTGTATTTGGCAAAAATTTCCCTATGTTGTCCCTATTTCTACAAGGCATGAAAGGAAAAAATTTTGGGTTGGTTTTGTATTTTTTTTTTTTTTAAACATGGAAAGTACTTGCAGAAATGAAATTGTTGATTGAATGAAAATCATTGACAGAATGAAAAAGTTGCTTCTTGAATTGAAATCCTACTTGCAGAATGGAAAGGAAAGAAGATAATGAAAAATTAAAGAAAGGAAGCAACTAGATTACTTTTGTAGAAATAAAATAACGACAGAAAATTGAAGACAAGAAATAGAAGAAAAGAAAGTAGTAACCACATTCTACTCAGGAACCTCCTTGGAAACGACACCAAAAATTGAGGAGCGCCAGTATTGTAGCAAGGATGCTACAACTCCTAGGCTACCAGCTTTACTTATCAACCCAGGGTTCATACAAACTTGGAGGTGACAGTGCTGTATGCACAAGTGAAAGTGATGGTTCTCCCTGTTGTCACTGTTTAGCTGGCGAGAGACCACTAGGGTTCCAATCTAGACTTCTATAGAGTCAGAAGAAGCTTGATTCTTTGATGGAAGAAGGGAAAATCTACTCTACTATAGTAATGAGAAAATAACATCATGTAATGCTAAATCACAATATACCCTATTTAACCATTTAAGTAGCTATGCTAAGCAGAATTGCTAAATGAACACTAAACAAATGTACTATCTAAGTTGCCAAAATAAAAAGCATCAAACATTACTGATGTACAACCAAAGAAACTAAACCAAATCTGTTTTCACTTTTTTGGCTTTTTTAGGCAAAATGAAGTATGTAAACTAATTGTTCTTGTGGATGTGAAAAGTGGATGGAAGGTGTTTAAGGATGGCTACAAGGTTTAAGAAGTGGTTGGCATTGGCATTATGTTTCTGGTTTGGCTCTATGGTACAGGTGTTGTACTTGATGGCAACTCACTCTTGTAGCAGATCTCAATTTAGGCACTCAAAATAATGGAAATTAAGATACCCACAGGTAATCCTAGTATAAGCTGTGGACCTGTAGGTATGCCGACCAAGCAGTGCGTACATGCATGCAGGTGATACGTTCAGAAGGTGCGGACCCCAGTTTCACTCTCTCCAATGCATAAAAGCGCGTGCATGTGGGAATATTCATGAATGGTTCATGGTATTAGTCCGACAGTTTTTTTGATCAAATGGTTTTGGTCCGTGGTATTGCATCCAAAATTATTGATCCCAAGTATTGGGTTCATGGTATTGTGTTATTATGGTTTTGGACCATGGTATTGAGAAAGGGTTGCCTATAAAAAGGAAAGGAGATCTCTTGGCCACACACTGGTGAAATTTGAATATCTTAAGATCTAAAATTTTGGCTGATTGATTTTAAAAGCTAGATCTAAATCAAGGAGATAACTTAAGGTGAATCTATTGACATGTCGTGATCTCTTGGGTGCATGAACAGATCTGTGGATCTGACTGACTGTGACACATTGGAGGACTGTAAATTTGGCCCTAATCAGAAGTCCGCAAGCGATCCAAAGGCGCAATGTGATGATACGCAGCTCAGTAAAAGGCTCAGTGCGGGAGTACGTTGTGAAGCCAAAGGCGCAATGTGGGGTACGCAGTGCAGGAGAACGCACAGTGCAGGGCGCACGCAGCACAAAAAAGGGCGAAGTGCGAGGTACGCAGGCAAGAAGAAGGCACAGTGTGGATGTACACTGTAATTCAGAAGTAAAGGTTCGGATCTGAAGAAAAGTATGCAGAGCAGAAGAAAAACCAGAGCGGATCTGCGCAATTCAGTCTCAGAAGAGCTGCGGATATACGCAGGCCCCTGTTGGTGAAGTTACGATCTTATCTTGAAACATTTGTTGATTTTCTTTTATCTATTGTAGCAGAGTTCTGGGTTTAGATTTCTGGTATTACTTTTCTGTTTACAGCATTCTGAAGAGTCGGGTGATTCATTGGTTCATTAAGGAGATTGGGTGATTTACATGTACTTGATGATTATTTGATGTTCATGGATCTAGTTTGAAAATTAATGAAACGTGGTCCTTAAATAAGTAAAAGAGTTAAGGGGGTTGTAGCTCCCTTCCAGGAGAGACTGGAAAACGAGAGAGAGTTGTAGCTCTCTGCAGGTTGCAGCCTGCTTACTAGTAAAGGACTGCACCAGTACAAAATCATTGTAAAAGTAGTTTCAAATTGAAAGAAGATAGAGACATATTGTAGCAGGTGGTTTTCACCCACATTGGGTTTCCACCTTATATCTGGTGTTCTTTGGTGTGACTATCTGTTTTTCTTGTTTCATGCTCATTATTATATACAAGTTGATGATCAATAAATTAAGGAAGGCATATTGAAAATAATTTGATAATACTAATTCACCCCCCCTCTCAGTATTATTTCCAACAATTGGTATCAGAGCAGGTCTTTCGGAAGAAGCTTGATCGCTTGAAGGAAGATCTTTCATCATGAGAAACTATGAGAGGGAAGCATCAATCAGGCCACCAGTGTTTGATGGGACAAACTTCATATATTGGAAGGTAAGAGTTACTTCATATCTTCAATCTCTTGGTACTGAAGTCTGGGATATCATAGATACAGGGTATACTTTTCCATCAGCAACTCCTACAGATCCGGCTGA